>LR812519.1:57560251-57637751 GCA_903798195.1 Danio kyathit
ATTACCGTCATGTAGGACTTTTCGCCATAGTTTCCGACAAGATCCACACACACGGCTGTCAGTAAAGGACCACACACACACACACATCGCAAAATGCAGAAGTTTTTTTCTTTCCATTCGGCGTGCGTTATTAAATTCCATAACACTGTCACCAGTCCTTACTCCTTATTTGAGTCTAATACCCCAGTTTGTCACGGGGGCATGAATGAAATGTTCATGAGTGAATGTGAAACTGCCGAACTGCAGTTAAAGTCACCCAAAATTACAGGAAACTCTTACATGAAAGCACTTCAGGTAAACACCTTAATTATATTGTTGTCTATTAAGGCAAATAACTAGATTACAGATGTCCATGTAAGCGTAGTCAGTAGTGTCTTCGAAGTAAGTGAAAGATCCAGAAGGACATCCTGCTGATTTGATTCAGAAGGGTTCGTTTTTGTCAGACAGATTACCACTTGACTTTCATTCACCGTCATTCATTTTAAAAAGCTCCATTTTTTTTGTATGTTTTACTCGAATGCATAAACTCTACAGGTGCCTGATAGTTAGATGTGGAGCTAACATTAATCAGATTCACTTTAGTGAACTGCATCCACGTTAGCAAGTCACGTTTAATGTGGTAATTTCACAGTAGGAATACACAGGTTCGAAGACTCGTTCTCGCCCACTACAGTGCAATTCGGTCAGGTATACATCCGCGCTAAAATAAAAGGTGAAAGTCATCATAGCTTGCGTAGAATAGACCCAGCTCCCAACCCAACTTTAAGAATAAATTAACATCGATATTTTTTTTATTGCCCCATAAGAGTCTTGCGTTAACGCAGAAAGTTAACGCCGATAACGGCCCTCCACTAATAAATATATATATTTATTTTGCTGTAACCATGGTACTTGGTGATTCATTTGATGAAATGGAATGGAAGATTTGGAAGTATTTTGAATAATAATTGACTTTGTTTACTTTTTATGTATCACTAAGGACCTCTGTTTTAGCTATAAAAAATCTTTTTCAAATGTTCTAATAAAGAAACACATTGTGTACATCTTGTATGGTCTGAGGGTGAGTATATTGAATATATTAGCAGTTCTGGGTGAGCTGTCACTTTTAAGACCTTTCTAAAATGGAGAAGAAACCTGTCTGACAATCAAAAACTTTCTTCAGTTTTTTGTAGCCTCGGACCCAACAGTGAAGACAGACAGACTCTGGCATGACAAGTACTCACTGAGGAAAAGTATGATCCCATCCTTCATCACCATGGACCAGGCCAGGAAGGTACAGCACTTACTTTGCATTATCATAGTATGTCATTACACTCTTGATGGTTAACATCTATGATGGTGGTCTGATATACACAATCTGGATTTATTTTTATTTATTTTTAAGTAAAGTGAGTGGTGTTTGCTATATCAGGCAAGTCAATAGATTGTATATATATGCTTTTAGGCTTTAAATGGGGCTTGGGATCCTCTATCAATTTAAGCTTTGAGGATATAATTTGTATATGAAATGTAAACAAGCATACACCAAAAGTTGACTAGATAAAACAAAACAAAAATAATACATTCATTATAAGTTTGGAAAACAGATGTTATTCCTCTATGAAATATTTTGTTTGTCCATTTTTTTGTCATCCTCTGCAGGTGTTTAAAATGTGAAGTATACCATTCAGTCATTTATACTTAAAAATATATTTAATATTTTAATGTGTAAGCTTCATTATAAATTGTTAAATATATGGTATATCATGTCTGTTTATCAAAATATTTTAGCAAATTTGATTTAATAATTATTTTAATGAACCAATATGTATGTAATTGAACTATTTATAAATATATTTTACTATAGTTTTTTATTATTACTACTATTATTATTTATTTATTATTTAATTCATTTATTCATTTTAGTTTCGGCTTAGTCCCTTTATTCATTAGGGGTCGCCACAGCGAAATCAACTGCCAACTTATCCAGCATAGGTTTTACGCAGCAGATGCCCTTCCAGCCGCACTCATTCACACACACACACACACACACACACACACACACACACACACACACACACACATACACTACGGCCAATTTAGTTTATTCAGTTCACCTATAGTGTATGTGTTTGGACTGTGGGGGAAACCGGAGCACCCGGCGGAAACCCACACGAACACGGGGAGAACATGCCAACTCCACACAGAATTGCCAACTGACCCAGCAGAGACACGAATTAGCGACCTTC
Organism: Danio kyathit; assembly: GCA_903798195.1. Lineage (NCBI taxonomy): Eukaryota > Metazoa > Chordata > Actinopteri > Cypriniformes > Danionidae > Danio > Danio kyathit. The sequence continues at coordinate 57,562,480 of LR812519.1, forward strand.
TTGCTGTGAGGCAACAGCGCTACCCACTGCGCCACCGTGTCGCTATTTATTATTTGTTTTAATTTATTATTAATAATTTTGTGACTCATCAAATTAATTTTGTTTATTTAATTAGTTTGAAGTATGCTTTATGCCCTGGTCACACTAGAGTTTGAGCTTGCGAAATTCTGTTGTACGGCGCTGCGAAAAGGGGTGGAATTAAACAAGATGATTAGACATTAAAGCGAGCGATTGGTCCATGTTTTAAACTTCTGTCCGTAGAGGTTATGTTTTGATCTTCGTTTGATCTCACGCAGTCACTTGATGTGATTTCGCAGGTCAGAGTTTACCAAGCTTAAACTTTGCAACGCAGTGAACTGCGAAACTTGTCACAAACTTGCGTTTCCGTTCAGACGCATTCGCGTGCGTATGAATGAAAGTCCATGAGGCGAAAAGTCCAGTGTGGTCGCGGCTTTACCTATAACAACTTCCCAGTGCACACTATGAAGAAATTGGCTGTGAGATTTGTACATAAAAGCACAAGCTATGTTTTTTCTTTCTTCAGGATATGAAAGTATAAAAAACAATTGTGTTTACTGTGGTACATACACAAGTACTGATTGATCTTCAGATTTAAATGGCCATATAATAATGCCATCTGATGTATGTTGTTTTGCAGGTTCTTCTCATTGGCAAATCCATCAACTTTCTGCATCAGGTTTGTCATGACCGGACACCACCGGGAAAGATCATGCCTGCCTCCAAATCTACAGACTCTCCCAAAGATGGTGAGCTAGCGCTAATGCAGTCTTAAAATAGTTGCGCTTATGCTTGCTAATGCGATATTTGTTGCCATAATGGCAGTAATAGTTAAAAAAGCTGCTGAAAGAGGGGAGAGAAGGATTGATCTGTTGTGGAGAAAAGTGCTGTTTTTGACCGGGCGTCTGTGGTGTAGTTGTCCGTATTGATGCTGGCTGTATTTAACTTCTTTGCTAGCATGGCTAATCAATGCTCTTAGCCTCCAACACTCTTCTCTGTCCTTCAGTGTGATTCTACAAGGTTCTTTATTTTCTAGTGTTTGGTTCTTCTGTTTTAAAACTCTGCATTGACTTTGTCTGCTTTGATGGCAGATTTAATTGTATCAAACTGATAATTGTAAAAATAGCACACAAAAAGGTCACATTTTAAAAGATAAGTCTTATATATTGCTCTATATCGTCTTGGTTGGCATTTGGATGTAAAAAATAAAGCCAGAGGTAATCACAGGCATATTGATATAGAGCTTTTTTAGCGGAATACTCAATTCAGATTGGTCAGTTGTGACATTCTAAGATATGTTATTCCTGGAAAAACAACAAGTAAATAGGACAGGCTCATCGGGGAACTTCAAATCAACTTGACGGTCAGTGAATATGTTTGCATCTGTATGCTTTACATATACATATTACTCTATATACTTCAAGGTTTCCGCTACATTCATTCATCCGTGGCGGGCCGCCACGCCAAAATTCATCCCGCCACGGCTACATTACAACTTCTCATTAAACATTTAGTCGTGTTTTGTATAGCGGATTATAATCGCACTAAAACATATTAGAGGTAAACAGCGCAAACTTTTCTGCAACCGTAGTAGTGCTGTGCGCTATTTGTTCAACCCTTTAAGGTGACATGCTGGCTCTCTGACAGACTGACTGACAGGTGCGTGAGTCTAGCAAACACCGCGTAGCTTTCAGTTTAAGATGAACACAGTTTCCATAAGTATATTTTATTGATAAATGTCAATGGCTCTGCATACAATGACTTTATCTTGCTGGAGTTTCACTTTACTTCAGGACGCGTTAATGTCGGAAAACGCACAAAAACGCACTAAATCGCGCTTCAGCAGCGCTTACTGGAGAGCGCACGAGAAGATCTGCACTTGAAAGTGTAAATTTCAGTGCATGCAAGAAGTTCTGTGCACGAACAGGAAATCGGCGCGCAAGCAAAGAGATTCGCATGCTCGTATTACATGAATGCTATCTCGCCTTGCAATAATGCGTGTAATATTTGTCTTTGAAATAGTTGGCAGATCTGTGTAAAAAAAAAAAAAGTCCTGCCGCCACTGCTGGAAAAAATCCTAGAGGAAACACTGTACTTTATATCCAGATTCATATGTATCTACTTGTCTGTGACTGAATAATACTTACGTTTGTATATTCTTCATTGAAATAGTTTCATTTCTGTCAGTTTTGCGTTTGTGAATGTTTAGTGCCATCTTGTGAATGAAAAATGCACAGGTTTTAATATGCTTCATTGAAATGGTTTCGTTTTTGACTGTTTGGCGCCATCTTGTGACTGAATAATGTTCAGGTTCTTGTATGCTTCACTCAGCCGTCCGTTAAAGAGATTAATAAGCTATTATAGCTCAGAACAATGTGTCGTGTCTATTTTTTTAGGCAAGTAGCCATTGATAAGCGGGATAAAGTACATCCAGAAGAGTTATTATTTCAAAATAAAGCCCTTCAGTCTTAAACCACAATAAGCCAATGAGCTTGTTGGGCTTTATTCTGCAATTAACAACCTACTGGATGTACTTTATCCCAAACATCTTGCATAGATATAAATGTATTTATTTTTATTTATTTTTAAAAAAATTTTTTATAAAAGCTTAATGACACAATTGTGTAATAAAAAAAAAAAACAATCAATTTTCTTAATGTTTTGTGTGAGGAACTGCTTTCTTTATGGATTCATATCTTGAAATGATCAGTTTGACACCTCAGGAATTGTCTCCTTAGATCTATTAAGTGTTGAATTAATGACTTAATTTAAGTCAATAGCTATATTTCCTGAGTAGAAAAGAGAATTATTCATTAGAGAGAAAAAGAGACAGATCTACTATGTGAGTCTAAAACAAGGGTGCGCAAACTTGGTTTTCGAGGGCCAGTGTCCTGCATAGTTTAGATCCAACTTTCTTCAACACACCTGCCTGAAAGTTTGTAGTGTACCAAGTAGGGATGCACCGATGCCGATACTTGGATCGGATATCGGTTCGATATCGCATATTTTTGCTGGATCGGGTATCGGCCAGCTGGTACCGATCCAAATCCGATCTTGCGCGTGCGCTATATTTTGTGTTTATAAGCCAACTAATAAGCTACATGAAGCCTATTTTAAGGTACTAGAACATTGTCATGTAGGCCCACTATATCCGAAATGTTCTAAAGCCATTCAGTTTAATGTGAAGCACAGATGAATATTAAAGTGTTTAAATTCATGTTCAGTTCAGCCCTTCCCGCCGCTGCGCGGCTGCGCCCGTCAATCATTCTCCATTCATTCACAATTCAGTTTGCTTGTCGCATTTGACAACAGGAAAAACTTTCTCTAAGACTATTTGTTCCCTTTAGTCTAAATAATTAGTGGAGATATGCATTTAGTTTTGCATTAAATGGGTTCATTTTGACCTGCAGCAGGAGTTTATTTCATCATGTTTGCGCTGCTGTGTGTGTTAGATCAGATCGCATTCGCAATACTGGAGTGCAGACGGTTATTACCTGCTCTTCACACACAAAGTAGGCCTACCTGAAATGTTTAGAAAAGCCTCAATAATGCATTGAACAGATCCTCAACGCACTTATTTCTTCCATTTGAGCTGCTGTTTTGCAAATGTCTGCAGATACCGGAGCGCTGCGCGCTGTCTCGGATGCATCAAGCGCTTTCATTCACGTGCCGGCTGCATGCGCAGAGGCGAGGTGCGGCGCTCCGTATAAGATTATTCTTACTATGTGTTTGTTCTCCCATCCTTCAGATTGAGTTTATTTTTCTACGGTGAATACATTAATTGCTGCGAATAGTTTCAAAGCCTGGCCCATTGTGGTCAATAGTTTATTAAATAAATTAAAGGTGAAACTGACGGGCGCAATATGGATTGTTATTAACAGAAAATGATTTAGCCTAATATAGGCTACTCTGAAACTGTGAACATTTTACTGTAATTTTATATATTAATATTTTATTAAACAGACCAGTTTGTGTTTTGGCGCTGAAGCATATAAGATTTGGAGAGGAATTATTAAGTAAAACTGGCATCAGACGGTTTAGATTAATCTGCATCAAACCTGCAGGAAAATATCAGGCTGTAATTAATAAATTTAATAAAAGGCTGATTATTTTACCAACGATGTCAATAGCCTATTGCAGATATCAAAGAAAAATCTTAATATTAAAAAGGAAGGGTCAATATCACAAGGAATGCTCAAATAATGTAGCCTAGTTTTACAGCAAGCATGTTTTTAGTTAGATTGTGCCGTTTGTCATGTACCTGTTATTTTTTTACTAAAGAAGATGATTTCAGTTTAGCACCAGAGCTATAGAAACTGCTCATTTCGGTTAATTTGGGCTCGTTAACCGAATGTTAACAGCTAACAGATTCATATTAAAATATCAATAAAAAAATAATTAACGTGCCTATATTTTGTATGACACATTAAATATTGCATTTTAAAATACTTATTTATTTTAAATGCAAACAGCATACAGAACATAATATAGCATCTTCACCTGCTGTGTTTTTAGCAGCATATAGAAAAACAGAAACTAAACAAAAATAATAAAATAAATCCTGCTCTAGATCTTTCCCCTAAATGACAAATTTAAATTACAAAACGAAAACACTGACTGAATACTTTTTAAGAACCAGCAGGCTGTTTGTCCAATCATGTTTTTTTTCTTCCATCAAATAAAAATATCAGGCTACCTCAGATAGATCGCTCCAAAAAATGCATTTAATTAATGTTAATCAATTAATGTTAAATATTACAAATCTCCTGTCAACATGTTTAATAGAATTCATTAGTTTAAAGATTATGTATTTAATTACGATTATGACTTATTTCCTCTGTCTCGTTCATGGTTCATGTGCGCGCGCTACGTGTAATGAAAGACAATGAACCCAAAGGCTCTATGTTGACTTTTTGTAAAGTATTGGCTACTACATAGCATATAACAATTTTGTTGTTTACATATGATATTGCATTATTTGCATACATGTTTTTTTAAGCTGTAAAATGAAAGCCTCAGTTTGGTGCGAGGTCCATTAGCCTATGCAAAAAAAAAAACAAAAAAAAAACTTTAGATTTGTTTGATTGGTAGATTAGGCTATGTAGGCTATTTAGAAAATTATACTATATAAGAACTATTAATAACTGTAATTTTCCAAAAAGAAAAAAGGTTGGATTGTTAGTTGAACACTAAATCACCAATAGCCTATTTATTGAGTTTATGACACGGCTCTGGCAACACAGAGGCGATCCACATCAGCGCTGGCTGGTTTGTCAACAATTCTGTGTCAAACTATGAGCAGAAATATCCTTCTTTCATTTTGCTTCTTTGACAAAATATGTAGGCACGTGTGGTTGCACGTTACTGTGACTGCACGCGCTTTTCCATTCCAAAAACGTGAGGCGCACTGCACTGCCTTTATTGATGACAAGATAAAAAGGAGCGCAGTGCTCTTTTTATGCCACTAGGAAAAGACTGAATCAGCTGAGCCGTATTGTGCGCGAGTGTTCCTGTCAGTAATTGTAATTTTTAATTGCATTATGATATTCAAGATTTGTAAAGTCATACAGCTTTGAATGACTTGAAACAGCGACCACAAGTCTCTCCTCCATCATTAAAAGCTCGCCGAAGTCGTCTTGACAACACAGACACTGCTGTCACCTCAAAGAAAACCCAACCCCGCCTCTGCTTTCATTTGGTTGAAGAATGAAAAATACAAGACTGACGTAACACGCTTTTTCCGCTGGAGAGCACATAGCGCGCAACGGCAAAACATTAGTAAACCATGCAAAAGATGCACCTATCAGTCTCAACGCAAAAAGCGTTAGGGACAACAAAAAAACGGCACAGTATCGGGATCGGATCGGTATCGATCGATATTCAGAATTTTGGTATTGAGATCGGATCGGTTGGGAAAAAATGGTATCGGTGCATCCCTAGTACCAAGATAGAGCTTGAATAGCTGGTTCAGGTGTGTCTAATTGGGGTTAGTACTAAACTCTGCAGGACACCGGCCCTCCAGGACCGAGTTTGGGCACCCCTGGTCTAAATGCTACATTAATTTTTCAGGTAAATTGTTCTGGTTGTGTCTTGTTTACAGTAAAACTACAGTCCTCGTTGTTTTGTTTGCTTTCAATTTAAAAGTCTTTGCTATTGGCTAAAATGGTAAAAAATTGCCATCTTAAGGCAAAAGAGCATAACCTTTACTAAATCTACTTTCTCACACACACACAGTTTTATAAAACAAAATACTTTTATTAATCACTTTTTACAATATGTAATAACAATATTTGTTAAACATCAGAACAGGTTAAAATGTTAAAGGTGGGGATTTTAAAGGCAGCAATAGATAATGCATTTAAAACAAGTAAAAATGTAACAAAATATAAAGTGTTTGCTCTAGAACAGGGAACACCATTCTTGGTCTTGGAGGGCCGGTGTCACTGCAGGGTTTAGCTCCCAACACCCCCACAGGACACCGGCCCGCCAGGAACAAGTTTGGTGACCCCTGCTCTAGAACAAATAATACATTAAAGGAATAGTTCACCCAAAATGAAAATTCTGTCATCATTTACTCACATTTACCAGTAGCCATTGACATCCACAATAGGAACAAAAAAACAATATGGAAGTCAATGGCTGCTGCCTTCCAGCATTCTTCAAAATATCTTCTTTGGGTTGAACAGAAGAAATAAACTTAAACAGGTTTGGGAAAAGTAGATTATGAGTAAATGTTGACAGAATTTTCTGTAATTTGTGGGTGAACTATTCCTTTAAAGAGACTAAAGTTTGATTATTAAATGCGCTTTCATGGCTTCTTTTTTTCTTCATTTACCACTTCTCTTTCCACTATTTTTCACTCTCATGCTCTTGCTGTTATTTAAAACCCTCTTTATTTCTTTCTCAGCGGCAGAGTTGTTCACTGATCTGGAAGGGACCTTTCAGAGTAAGATTGATGCTGCGTATTTTGAAACCAGTAAGTATCTTTTGGACGTGCTGAATAAGAACTACCAGCTTCTAGAGCATCTTCAGGCCATGAGGAGATACCTGCTGCTGGGCCAGGGAGACTTTATCCGGCACCTCATGGACCTCCTCAAGTATGTTCATTTGTGTCCTCAATGTGCTGCATTTCATTGTTGATTTAGAACAGTTTTTCTTCAGTAAGATTATTGGCGCTGCACTAATCATCAGAAACAATGATAATGATTTAATTCTAGATTCAAACACCCATCACAATATGTTTATTAAACCTTTGATAATCACAACTGTGACTAAAGGGATATTTCATCCAAAAATAAAAATGTTGTCATCATTTACTCAACCTCCACTTCCAAATTGTTTTGAGTTTCTTTCTCCTGTTGAACACAAAAGAAGTTATTTTGAAGAAAGGTGGAAACCTGTAACCTTTGACTTTCACAATAGAAAAAACTAATACTACAGAAGTCAATGGTTACAGGTTTTCAGCTTTCTTTAAAATGTCGTCTTTGGTGTCCAATAATAAAAAGAAACTCATTAAAGTTATAACCACTTTTAGTGCGAGTAATTAATGTGTAAAATTTCATTTTTGGGTGCATCATCACCTTTAAATCACTGTGATTTATAGTGCAGTCATACTGTATATGGACAGCTTCAATCTTTAGATGTTTCAACCTGAGACATCATTTCTGCATTACAAACATTCAACATTTGTCACAGAAGTACTGTAATAACACTGATGTCTATGGTACGATCTAAATCACTGTTTGAACTTTTGAATTTAAACTGTTTGAACTGATTTGAAACTTTAAATTAGAGTTGTAGCTGTTACATTGTTGCGCCAAAGGCTGGCGACAAGCAAGAAATTAAATGTAATTGTCAAAAAGTAATTCCTACAAAAGGATTCGTTTAGTAATAAAATGTGAAGGCTTTATGAGTGAGTTGTAGATTCAAATAGAGAATGTAAAAAATTATAATTAAAATTTATGTCTGTGATCAGGTTTTCATTAAGAGGGTCGGAGGGGAAATTTTTTAAGGTGTCGCAACCTTTTGTTGAATATGTGGAAAATCTCAAATAATTTGATTTTACTGTACAGATGGTATGTATGGTTATATGTCTGTATTTAATAATTATTTTATCTATATATTTGTCTATTTAACTTGTTTTTATTTTTATTTAATTTATTATTTTATTTATTATTATTATTTTTTTTTTTTTCGTATTTAGACCTACATGTACAATTGTAAATTTGTTAATCTTCAGCTAATGTGAGCGCTACCCACTAGTTGGATTGGTGTGGGTCAGGGGTTTGTATTGTGGTTTTTCCTGGTTTGAAAAACTGAAAATCTATAAAAAATATATAAACAAAAAAAAAAATTATGTCTGTGCGATAGATGTATTATGCCATTGCTCTGCTCTTCAATTCATGCCTAAATACTATCCTATCTTAATAATCGCAAAAATCTCAAAACATTTTATCTTAGAAATTGTACAATTAAAAAATAAAACATATACTCTTAAAATTTGAATTATATATATATATATATATATATATATATATATATATATATATATATATATATATATATATATATATATATATATATATATATATATATATTTGTTAATTTTGCCTATTCAGAATTGTGTGAGAACTGTGATTTAAATGTCCTGTGACAATAAAGTAAACTTTTGTAGATGCTAGTTTTAAGGATATCTATAAGCTAGTGTGCCAAATAAGTGACACATTTCACATTTAGGAGATATAAATCTGAATTAACAGTTTGTCACTTCCGCCTAAATGGATCAACCTTTTTTTTTTTTTTTTTTTATATTTCACTTACTCATGAAATCTCTGACCAATCAAATGCTCTCTAGTATCTGACATGCTCCGCCCCTTTCTCAATTACTCTCTTTTAATTTGATGCAATTGAGCTCAACCACTCACTGGCAGATCTGTGATAAATACGAAACACTATTGGCTGTTTTATTATAAAGGGGAGGAGCTACAATATGTCCCGCCCTGTCTTCATGTTTCAGTTGAGATTACATCAAATTTCAAATAAAAATGCACATTTAAAACAAGCATTTAAACAACAACTAAAACATTTTTATGGTCCGTTTATCAGCTGTAAGTCGTCCATCTCTTTGTTTCTCTCAGGCCAGAGTTGGCCAGGCCTGCCACCACTCTTTACCAACACAATCTAACCGGAATCCTTGAGACAGCGGTCAGAGCAACCAATGCCCAGTTTGACAGCCCTGAGATACTGAAAAGGCTTGACGTCCGGCTGCTGGAGGTACTTAGAGGAGACTGTTTGATGGTAAATTTAGGTATATAATTGTGGAACACTGAAAGTTGATCAGGTGTCTCGTTTGGTCCAGGTTTCTCCTGGAGACACTGGCTGGGACGTCTTCAGTTTGGACTATCATGTAGAGGGACCCATTGCCACGGTAAATAAACACAATCTAACTTACATTTTGAATCCAAAGTACATTTTGCTTTGAAATTTTTGTCATTAGCATAGTCTTGTGATTTTGTCCACATGCAACCTTTTAAAAAAAATATATATATTTTTTAAATATACATTTATATTTTCGGCTATTATGATGGATCTATTGCAATGCACTGTACCCAACTATACCACTGAGTCTATCCTGTTTTTATAGTCCCACAATTAGTTTTCAAATATTGATTATTGGTTATTTTATTTGTTAATTTTATATTTATTTATTTTATAATAGATTTTTTTTTTTATTTCAGGGCGTTTTAAAAAGTCCTAATGTCAAAACAACATGTCAGGCCTTAAAGTCTTAAATTCACTGAAACGTCTTGTAGGTCTTAAATCATTTTAAATGAGTCTTAATTTTTCTTTGTCGATGTAAATCTACATAATCAGGGAAACCATTCACCAACAATACATCTCAACAAAACTTTAGCAAAACTCAATTTATTACTCTGTTTCACAATATGATTTGATTATCTTCCTTACAATAACATGTTTAAATGTTCTCCATGTATTTATAGACCATATATAGTGAGGATACTGACCTGGACGGAATGTTGTGCATACATTTAGATTATTATCACTTTTAAAGCTTGTCATTTATTTTATTTTATTTTATTTTTTTAAGAAAAGTTATGTTGAAAAACATGTGTATGTATACAACTAGAGTTTGCTTGTCTTGACACAAATGGTTTAAAATATGTGGCTAAGAAATGATTTTTTCTGACAAATAGGGCCAATCAAAACTGACATAGGGCTGAAACTTGCAGTAACCCTATATTTATTGTCTTACAATGTCTAGACTTGCTGCATTACCACATTAGTAACTGAACCATTCATAAAGGATGGATCATTGTCAGACTTTCTGCGATTAGATATGGATATAAGCATTACAAACATTTTTATTAGTATTACAGCACATTGTGAGCTTGTATATTAACACCATTTGTTGTTCACTTTTGGCAACTAATCAGCTTTTGGCTGACCCAGAATCAGATTTAACAAAGAGATGGTTACCTTCTAGAACTGTCTCACATTGTTGTGTTCTAAAACATCAGTTACCTGCCTCCAAAAAACAAGATAACAGAGTTTGTTATTGCCTGTGGCATAATTATTTTATTCCCTAACCACAATGAATGTCATACCTGTATCAGGTGTTCACCCGTGAGTGTATGAGCCACTACCTGCGTGTCTTTAATTTCCTGTGGAGGGCTAAAAGAATGGAATACATCCTCACAGACATCTGGAAGGGTCAGATGTGTAACGCCAAACTGCTGAAGAGCATGCCAGGTGAATGCACTTTTTATTTTGGTTTGATATTTTTAGTACTTGTAAATAATGCAGTCAACAAACATTGAGCAAATAAATCGGGTCTATTCTTACAGTTTTCATTCCTTTTATTTTCCCTTCTGAATGGTGTTAAATTTAAAGGATTTGTTTTGGAGAGGAACTATGGCTACATTCACACTGCAGGCAAATGTGGCCCGAATCTGAATTTTTTTGCCCACATGTGACTCAGATCTGTTTTTGTCTTGACAGTGTGAACAGCCCAAACCAATCTTTTCACTTCAGATTTGTGCCACTTTCATATGTGATATTAAATCAGACACAGATCTGGTGTTCTGCAAAGCGACCGCTGTGTGAACAGTTATGTAGGATTTCATGTGAAATTTACGTAATCTTTGAGCGACATGCGTCATCATTCTGTGTTGCAAACATTATCTACTCCTCAGCAGCATAGTAGAATAGCACACAGGGCTATTACTTTACCACAGAAAGTTGGTTGGTCATTTTGAAATTAATTTTGAAGGCAAAACTGGTACTTGTTAACCAATCTGGTTAACGATTGGGGCGCGGGTTAATCGCGAAGCTGCACTTTCATTTTAAGGATAAACTTTTTTACCGAGAAAAAAAGGGCACCCAAACCCTTCTGCACATGCCTGCTGTTTATAACGAAGTAAAATGAAATAACTCTGCAAACAGAGATAAACCAACTCCGTCTTCAGTTCAGTCTGCGGCTGCTCATTAACCTTTTTTGAGTTTACTACACCGGTGGTCAGAAAGATCAGTGTTTTCAATCACAAGTGACTTATTTTAGGTTTTAAATGGCGAAATACATATTAATAGTTGCAGAACAACCCTTTACAGTTCATGAAATACACCATGGTTGTCTGTGAAAAGGCCAATAATCATATAAGCATAATCTGACAATGTGCTTCATACAGTATACAAATTGTGTGCATAATTAGATGTTTTGTGTTGTCTGTAACTAGTTTTGCGCATGCGGGTCAGTGTAGGACCATGATCTGTTCAAACTGCAAATCTGATATTGGGTACATTTATAACAACAATGTGAACAGCTATGCAAAAAAATCAGATCTGAGAAAAAATCCGATTTGAGCACTAAGCCTCGCAGTGTGAACGTAGCCTATAATACTGTAATATGTGCATGATATTTGTAAACAGGTACATACTTTATTTTATAAATATCTATGTTATATATATCTATGTTATGTATGTATACCAGTGTTACTTTTGTATTTTGTTTGTATATGTATATTCTGGGAGTGCAGAATTATTAGGCAAGTTGTATTTTTGAGGATTAATTTTATTATTGAACAACAACCATGTTCTCAACGAACCCAAAAAACTCATTAATATCAAAGCTGAATATTTTTGAAAGTAGTTTTTAGTTTGTTTTTAGTTTTAGCTATTTTTGGAGGATATCTGTGTGTGCAGGTGACTATTACTGTGCATAATTATTAGGCAACTTAACAAAAAACAAATATATACCCATTTCAATTATTTATTTTCACCAGTGAAACCAATATAACATCTCAACATTCACAAATAAACATTTCTGACATTCAAAAACAAAACAAAAACAAATCAGTGACCAATATAGCCACCTTTCTTTGCAAGGACACTCAAAAGCCTGCCATCCATGGATTCTGTCAGTATTTTGATCTGTTCACCATCAACATTGCGTGCAGCAGCAACCACAGCCTCCCAGACACTGTTCAGAGAGGTGTACTGTTTTCCCTCCTTGTAAATCTCACATTTGATGATGGACCACAGGTTCTCTATGGGGTTCAGTCAGGTGAACAAGGAAGCCATGTCAATTGTTTTTCTTCTTTTAGACCCTTTCTTGCCAGCCAAGCTGTAGAGTACTTGGACGCGTGTGATGGAGCATTGTCCTGCATGAAAATCATGTTTTTCTTGAAGGATGCAGACTTCTTCCTGTACCACTGCTTGAAGGTGTCTTCCAGAAACTGGCAATAGGACTGGGAGTTGAGCTTGACTCCATCCTCAACCCGATAAGGCCCCACAAGCTCATCTTTGATGATACCAGCCCAAACCAGTACTCCACCTCCACCTTGCTGGCATCTGAGTCGGACTGGAGCTCTCTGTCCTTTACCGATCCAGCCACGGGTCCATCAAGACTCATTTCATCAGTCCATAAAACCTTAGAAAAATCAGTCTTGAGATATTTCTGGGCCCAGTCATGATGTTTCAGCTTGTGTGTCTTGTTCAGTGGTGGTCGTTTTTCAGCCTTTCTTACCTTGGCCATGTCTCTGAGTATTGCACACCTTGTGCTTTTGGGCACTCCAGTGATGTTGCAGCTCTGAAATATGGCAAAACTGGTGGCAAGTGGCATCTTGACATCTTGGCAGCTGCACGCTTGACTTTTCTCAGTTCATGGGCAGTTATTTTGCGCCTTGGTTTTTCCAGACGCTTCTTGCGACCCTGTTGACTATTTTGAATGAAACGCTTGATTGTTCGATGATCACGCTTCAGAAGCTTGGCAATTTTAAGAGTGCTGCATCCCTCTGCAAGATATCTCACTATTTTTGACTTTTCAGAGCCTGCCAAGTCCTTCTTTTGACCCATTTTGCCAAAGGAAAGGAAGTTGCCTAATAATAATAATGCACACCTGATATAGGGTGTTGATGTCATTAGACCACACCCCTTCTCATTACAGAGATGCACATCACCTAATATGCTTAATTGGTAGTAGGCTTTTTAGCCTATACAGCTTGGAGTAAGACAACATGCATAAAGAGGATGATGTGGTCAAAATACTCATTTGCCTAATAATTCTGCACTGCCTGTATACAGTGCTCAGCATTGTTCAAAATATTTTGTGCGGATACATTTGATTAGTCAGTACCAAAGCCAAAACTTGAACTAAACTAATAAAAAAAACTTAAGATCACAGTCCAAAAATTTGTCTACCTAAAGCAACATATTGTGAAAAAATATTAAACAATGTAATAAACAGGAGAAATAAAGGGAAATTTATAAAATATAGTTAAAATTTAGAATTTTTCAATAACTTGTTTGAATTATCTTTCTATTTCTAAAGGCATTTGGTGACCCAACTCTTATTTTAATGGATATAACTGTTTAATAAAACTGTTTTGTTTAAATGCACCAACAATAGTTGCAATATTTACTAAAAAATGGTTACAAATATTCATTTAAAAAAAAAAAAAGGGGTGTATTTATTTATGCTAAAGATGCCCAAAATAGGGCCCACGGGCCAAAATTGACCCATTGTAACCTTTGATTGGGCCCACCATCCCATCTCAGAGAAGAGTGAGAATGAAGGAGAGGGCTGGGGTGAATGCCTTTAACACAGAGATCGTCATTTCTAATTTGACGTAACTTTTTTTGTTTGTTTTATTGCTGAGCTACAAAAAAAGGTAAACTGAAATTAAATGTTAAAATTAAATGTTGTAAAGGAATCTGATTTTTAAAAATGTAAATAATGTCATTTGACGGATAGAGGACTATGCAGAAGACATCGGCGAGCAAATTAAGGCAAAAACTAGTGTAATGTTGGCGCCAATAGCCTAGTGGTACTGTGCTCTGACATATAGCACAGACGTGCTCACAGCGGCCCGAGTTCGATTCCCGGCTCGAGGTCCTTTGCCAATCCTTCCCCTCTCTCTGCTCGCAATGCTTTTTTGTCTGAAATCTCTACTGTCCTATCATAATAAAGGTGAATAACCCCCTAAAAATAATTATATAAAAAATAAAGCCTCATTCACACTACGAGTGACTCGCAGCGGCAAAGCGACAAGCAAATGTTTATTTCAAGGGAGAGTGAGCAACTTCCGACAACCTCCATCTACGCGAGCAACAGCGTCCGTTGGCAACCAGGTGGGCGTGTCGAGCATTTGAGCATTTGATTCGAGTTGAGAATCCTTCAACTTTATGCAAACGAATAGCGACTTTCTTGATCGACAGCCAATAGGAGCATCAGTAGAGCTCACGTGATCTGCTCTCAGCATTCTCAGAGGCCTGTTGTATTTCCTTGCTGTAGACCTACACACACCTGCATTTGCAGCAGGTCGCCACCCAGAGCGACAGGCAGCTACAAAGTCGCTGCTAGTGTGAATGAGGCTTAATTCTGTTATAAATGAGATTTTGTTTTGTTTTTAATGTAATAAGTTCATAAAAAAATGAAATAAAATGCTGTATTAGGTAATATAAAGCAATGTTTTTTTTAGTCATTTTAAAAATTATTAAATAAATTAGGAAATTAGCGATGACAACTATATTTACCTTTGACTTATTGTCACTTGTGGCTTACTTTCTGGAGAACACTGTCCCCCGGTTTCACAAACAAGGTTTAAGGCTAGTCATGGATTAAATTGCATGTTTGAGCTGTCTCAACTGAAAATAACTTGCAGTGAGATGTCTTAAAATATGTCAGTGTCATTTTTTGTCTACAGGTGCACACCAGTAATGAATTTTTCTAAGGCTGTTTTTAAAAATGTGGCTTAAATAGCCTAATTTAACTAAGGTCTAGTCCTGGCTTAAGCTATGCCCTGTTTGTGAAACTGGGCCTGTAACTATCACATGTATAATATGTGTAAATAATTCATTTAATTTGTGTGTGTTGTGTGTGTTTACACAGAGCTCTCTGGTGTGCTGCATCAATGTCACGTTCTTGCATCCGAAATGGTTCACTTCATCCATCAGATGCAGTATTACATCACATTTGAGGTGCGCAAATCTCTCTGGTTTCCTCATTTAAACAGTGGATCTGTATTATTGAATGAATTATTTGTGTGTGTGTGTGTGCTTTGATGCAGGTGTTGGAATGCTCTTGTGATGAGTTGTGGAATAAAGTCCAGCATGCTCAGGATCTGGATCACATTATAGCAGCTCATGACGTTTTCCTGGACACCATCATTTCTCGCTGCCTGCTGGATGTGAACAACCGGGTATGATGCGCTCACACTGGGTGATTGTAATGCTTCAACCTCGGCATCATTTCTCTAACTCTATTGTCATGTGTGTGTGTGTAGTCTCTGTTGAATCAGTTGCGTGCAGTGTTTGATCAGATCATCGAGTTCCAGAATGCTCAGGACACACTGTACCGCTCTGCTCTAGAAGAGCTGCAGCTACGCATACAATTCGAGGACAAAAAGAGACAGAGAGAAGAGATGGTATGTGCAGTCACTGCTTCTCCATGTGTGTAATGCAAGTTAAATAGATCTTGATACAGTCATTGTGGTTTTTCCTAATTTATTCTTTGCAAAACCAACAAGGGTTGTTAAGAGTATCGACTTCAGTACCAAGTAATACTGACTTTTTTAAAAGATCTGTGCAGCTAACATTAGCGTGTTGTTGAGCACATTCCTAAACACAGCTGATTGGTCATTGTGTTCACAGCACACTCAACAGATATGACTATGGTTGGCTCTAAAGCCACCTTTCCAATGAACTCGACATTTGGACACGAATGTCGGAATACGCCCCCTTGTGGCAGTCGCATAGAAATTTCAGTTTTGTCGTGCACCATAGGAGAGAAGGATAATAAAAGATACTCCAATAATGGGGTGCAAGAGCCTTCACCATAGTTGAATGAATGAATACTAGAAATTCATAGACCCCTAACAATTTTGGAAGGAATGTGGAGACGGCATTAAAAAAAGATTTTTTATTACTCATTTATTAATAGAAATTAGAGGTTCGGGCTTAATTTCTATCATCTTAGTCGGGCCGGGGTTGGGCTTGCGCAGTAAATGAACAGTCATGTGATGCATTTCGATTAGCGCGAGAAAGTAATCAAATCGTTTGTTACAACATTAAAGTCCATCCCTGCAAAGGTGAAAAAAATGATGACGGAGAAGTCGAATTTTGACTGCGGTGAGGCCAGCCGCCAGTTTAAAAAGAACTGTCATTCTAGCCTTCAAGGCAGGGGTAGGGAACCTATGGCTCGGGAGCCACATGTGGCTCTTTGACCAAAAATATGTGGCTCTCCAGCTATCTCTCTTCAATAATATTTTACAGTTTTAAAAAAATGATAACTGTCACTAGAAATCAGTTTCCTATTGAAAATACAATTACAATTCCTTTTTGATTGTATTTTGTTTTACAGCAAAATGAATAAGAACTCAGTTTACAATAAAAGAATGCTCGTGTGTGGCGCTGTAGATTAACTTGAATCGCGACACCAATAAAGAGCATGCAACTTACATTTCTATGGTATAGTCGCACACTTCAATTCAAACAACATTCATGAGTGGTGATGGACGAAAAGAAAAAAATATAAATTGTCCTTTCTTCATACATGGACTTGCTCAATATGTGAAGCTTCATTTTTGTTTATATTTCAGTTGTGCATGGACATAAATAATGGGTGTTGTTATTATATATATATATATATATATATATATATATATATATATAAAAAATATATATATATATATAAAATATATATAATGAAATAAAAGTACAAAAACGGGGTGGTTCTCCCCAAGGGGATCAAACAGACATTTATTAATATGGATTTTTAGATACAAATGCGTACTATTTTAAGGTACCGACCCAGGTTTAGTACTATTTGTGTATGATTATAGACATGCACAATATTTGACTGTTTTTTTTTGTTTGTTTGTTTTATAAAGGACTAATTTATTTAGTCATGCATGTGTTTTGAAAGCTAATATGCTGGTGATTTGATGCTTTGTAAAAGTTGCAGACACCTTTACCAATATCAAAATGCTTTTTTGATGCAAAATTAATTTAAACTCCTTAGGCCAATTTAAGAAATTAAGCTTGGTCTGGGTTACTATAGTGAAGAAAATCCAATATAAAATGTAAAACTAAATAAATTGTTAAAGACTCTTGACACATGAAAGTGTAAAACCTGCAGCCCACAACAAAGGTGGAATGTTATTTCGTATCATATTTAACAAACCGTTTACTACAAATTTTATATAAACTTGCTCACATGGATAATTGAATATTAATCAGATGATGTCATTACGCTGCTGTGCCATCAGCCAATCGGTGCATTGCTGATCAGGATTTAGAGGATCCCTCACAACACACGCAGCGATCTCCGATCAGTTTATCCAGGCAATTTAATATGATTCACTTGTTTGAAGAACCAAATTAGCCAGAGATCAGTTATCAAGATTAAAAGATCCAGGATCTGCCAAATCCTCTTAGATCATTTAAGCGAAGTACGAAGAACAGACCCCAGCTCTCCAATGTTAGCTGCAAATGGACATTTGTTCATATTTAGTATTGATTGGTACTTAAGTCAATACTTTTGAGAACCCTGTAACAACATATGCAAACGTCATTTTGAACCGTTTTTGTCAGGGTAAATGGTTAATTTACTTATGATAGGTATATGTTTGTTTTACTGATTATGAAACTGTATTTACTGTGTCTGTTAGCAGATTATTCTTTTTTTTTTATGCTATGCCAGCTCATAGAACCTCAAGTTCAACATATTCAAAGTCATTTATGACGGAAATGTTGTCTTGTGCCGAGGAATTATTCATTCAATTGATTCCTTCAAACAGCTGATTTCTTTGTGATACAAAGCAAGTCACTGTTGAGCCATTGAATCACTGACTCGTTGGATTCGTTCACAAATGCTGATTCATTTATCAACGTACACTGCAGTTGACTGAATCTGCTCAGCAAATCATTAGTAAATGAATACAGAATCAACAGAGAAATGGCTTTATTTACAACATCAACAAATTTGGTTGCATGACACCAATTCTATCTGAGGATACGTTTCTGATACTGATAAACTATGTGAGTGTCTTTGTCACCTTACAATTATCAAACAACCTCAATTTATGTAACCAAAATAAACCGTTAAAACCTTTTGAAGTATGTTGGAAGCTGGTTGCCATTAACATCCATATTATTATTTGTTTATCTGTTAATAGCTGCTTATTTTCTACATTTTTCAACAAAAAAAAGATACTCTTAAAGGTTCATAGCCATCAAGAAAATGTACATTTTTTTTAGTGAGCTCTCTGTTTAATGATATTTTTCAGCCAATTTGACTGAAGTCACCTAAAAATATATTTCTTCTTTGTTGCTTTTGGGTGATCTGATCCTTCCTGCCATGCTTATTATTATCTCCATACACAGAATTATGATCCACTCCTTTATTTGACCCAGTAAAGTGGCCATTAGCAAATGTATGAGCCAAACTGAGAGCGGCTTCTCCTTTTACAGCGCTGGAGTTTGTTTTCTATTGACATTGATTTTTTTTCTCCCCCTCCTTTTTTTGTCTTTCACATCAGCTAAATGACTCCAAATATAAACAAACCTGAAAATAGAGCCATGGTGTGTTTGTTTACAGTGTTGTTTGTGTGTTTCAGGGCGAGTGGGGTGTAACAGCAGAGCAGGAGGCAGAGGAGAACAGACGCGTGCAGGAGTTTAAAGACACCATACCAAAAATGTGCTCTCAGCTCCGATTGCTCACACACTTCTATCAGGTACCCTGAACACTTTCGCCCAATAAACCAATATCATTTCATGCGTCCGCGATAAAGTGCTGAGCCAGCACAACAGAACATGCTTAATGGTGTTTAGCGGAGCGTTTTATGCTGATCTGCACATTACGTCTACTACTTTCAGACACTTAATGTGGATCTTATCGCATTTCAGCAGAACGTGCTCCATATTTAACACATATCATGCTGGAGAGTACTAGATAATCATGTAGTGTGAGCGTTGATGTTGTTATCGGAGCATGATATTCTCATTATAGGCACAGTATGTTTGATTTTTTTTTTACTTTCATTAAAATATGCTAAAAAAACATTAGAACAGTATTATATATTTGGCTGAATTATGTACTTACATTATCATAAATGTTTAGAAGGATGTATAAATTCTGAGAAATAAGCAGTTTTATCTAGTGGCCATGCTAGTGACATCACACACCCTCTATTTCCAGTTTGGTTTTATAGAAAAATTTAGACATCAAAATTGCTTTAATATGCTTTAATACAAAGCAGCATTATAACAGAACCCTAAAATGTATTTATATTGATTAAAAAAAGTACTGCTGCTTCTGTATGTGTTGACGACCAGAAGACCTGGAAGCGGTTGACTGTGGCATAATTAAAGCTCCGCTGATTTTGTGTCAGAAATTGCTTCAGTGCTTTTGTTTAGATTTGACAGCTTTTAGTCTTATGCCGAGTTCAGACTGCATGATTTTAGCCCCGATTTTGAATCGGCGACATGTTTTGAGAAATCGCCGACAAATGCCTGAAATCACATGCATATCGATGCTCGTTCATGCGAGTAACAATCACACACTGTGTCGTATCAAAGACGCGATCTGAGAGAATCGCAGATGAGTCGCCGACGCCCGTGAGATATTTGGCATGCTAAATATCTGGAGATGTCGGTGATTCAAATCATGCCATGTGAAATGTGCTCTGATTGAAAATAACATCAACGATCACCTACAACCAATGAGAGGGCAGCATTCACTACTGGGTACCTGCAGGCCAGCGGGAGGTTGGGGGAGAAGTTAAAGGCGCTCCTTTTCCGTTTATTTGGACCCAAGAAATTGAGGAAAAACTCCTGTAAATTTGTCAGGAGCACTGTGTCTGTTTGATGTGTCATCTGAGCAATACGCACAACCGGGTCAAAAAATAAAAAAAGTTTAAGAGAAATTGCTCCCTTCAAAGTCAGGTGAGCAAAATAAGTACATTTTCTACCCCACTAAAGGCGTCTTTCTCATTATGTAGTTAATAACAAGATATTTAGTACGTGACCTCGCATTGTTTCCATGTCTTCTCACTTGTGTTTGGTTGTGAAACGTAGTTTGGACAAAGTTGTCGGTGATTCTTCCTTATTTAAACTCATGCAGTGTGAACAACCCTGTCGCCGATAAATCTTGCAGTGTAAACAAAGCACAGACGAAACGCTAGCCCAGTTAGTCATGCAGTGTGAAAACATCCGTGACACGACTACTTTGAAAATCATGCAGTCTGAACTCGGCATTCATACTATCATAATTAATGTTGAATACTTTAGCTTATCAACAGTTCCGTAGAATGTAATAAAGACCACAATCCCTTGATTCCACACTCACACCATCATCAAAGTACGATTTTGTTTGTTGTGAATACACGTCCTCCAGCGAAATCAAGTGAAAATTACATACTGTGCCTTTAAGGCGCCATTTACAATGCCAGTTAAATGTGACCCAATTCCAAGCAAAAAAATGTTTTGCTCATATGTGAGACAGATCAGCACTAGTATTTATTATTTTATTCATTTGTTCGAGCAGATTCATACACTAAAAAATACCCCTGATGTAGCATTTTCACTCTGAAATTGATAGCAATTAGCATCATCTTCTTTATAATATTCTTTATAATTTAAAACAATTACAACTACACATTAAATGAAATGTAAAATGTAGAAAAGTCTCTTTTTTTTTTGCAAAACACACTTGCAGTAATCTTTGTTTCTTTTAACCCTTCTGTACTGTTCTAATTTATTACCCTTTTGTTATGCTGGTGGCTGTTTTTGCCTCATTGACTTCCATTATAATGACATTTTTTGATTGCAAAGCCATGACGGTATATACAGTACATCCGGAAAGTCTTCATAGCGCTTCACTTTTTCCACACTTTTTAAGGTTACAGCCTTATTCCAAAATGGATCAATTCATTTATTTCCTCAAAATTCTACACACAATACCCCATAATGACAATGTGAACAAAGTTTTTTTGAAATTGTTGAAAATTTATTAAAATAAAAAAACCTGAAAAATCACATGTACATCAGTATTCACAGCCTTTGCCGTGAAGCTCTAAATTGAGCTCAGGTACATTCTGTTTCCACTGATCATTCTTGAGATGTTTCAGCAGCTTAACTGGAGTTCACCTGTGGTAAATTCAGTGATTGAACATGATTTGAAAAGGCATAAACCTGTCTATATAAGGTCCAAGGGTTGACAGTGCATGTTAAAGCACAAACCAAGCATGAAGACAAAGGAATTGTCTGTAGACCTCCGAGACAGGATTGTCTCGAGACATAAGGCTGGGGAAGGTTACAGAAAAATTTCTGCTGCTCTGAAAGTTCCGATGAGCACTGACCTCGATCATCTGTAAGTGGAAGATGTTTAAAACCACCAGGACTCTTCCTAGAGCTGGCCGGCCATCTAAGCTGAGTGATCGGGGAAGAAGGGCCTTAGTCAGGGAGGTGATCAATAACCCGATGGTCACTCTGTCTGAGCTTCAGCAATCTTCTGTGGAGACAGGAGAAACTTACCGAAGTACAACCATCTGTGCAGCAATTCACCAATCAGGCCTGTATGGTAAAGTGGCCATACAACACATAGCAGCCCGCCTGGAATTTGTCAAAATGCATCTGAAGGACTCTCAGACCTTAAGAAACAAAATTCTCAGGTCTGATAAGACTAAAGTTGAACTCTTTAGTGTGAATGCCAGGCGTAACGTTTGGAGAAAACCAGGCACCGCTTATCACCAGGCTAACTGTACGTTCACACTGAAAGTGGCGAGAGCGTCAAAGTAGCCGGAAGTCATTCATTTTCAATGGGAGCCGGCGGCGAGGAGCAGCACGGCACGTCTTCGCCGGTGTGAGCGTCGAGGACAGTTGAAATCAAGTCAACTTTATTGTAATGAGCTATGACGTGGTTCGGCGGCAAGCAATCGGAATGTAGAAGTCCACCGCTTGAGAGGAGTCAGAGAACACCGTCACTGTGAACTTAGGTTCCGACCACAGTTGTTCCCAAGGGTTTAATTATTCCAGTCGCTGTATTTCCAATTATTTTCAATGTTTTTTTACTGGAATGTAGATTTAAAACGTTACTGGCGAGTTACTGATGTGCATCAATGTTATATATATTTTTTTTTTCTTAAAAAAAAAGCAGGAATTTCATGCGACAATACAAAATGGTATTGCTGCTTCAGAATATTTCAGGCATATGGACACATCGTGGAGCAAAGCCACACCACATGCAACTAGATCTTCCGTAGTTAAGGGAATTTGATAATAAGTGTGCAACACCTTCACGCTACAAAGCATGTTTTATGTGGTAGTGTTACTGATATGATATGCTACAATGGCTCCTTTAAATACTAGATCAATGTGTAGCGAATTTTGACGCTTTCGCCGCCGGAGCTCAAGGCAGACAGCGTTGTCGCCAGGGCGGCCAGAGCGACCTTTGACGCTCTCGCTGCTTTCGGTGTGAACGTACAGTAATACCATCCCTACAGTGAAGCATGGTGGTGGCAGCATCATGCTGTGGGGATGTTTTTTAGCAGCAGGAACTTGAAGACTAGTCAGGATAGAGGGAAAGATGAATGCAGCAATGTGCAGAGACATCCTGAATGAAAACCTGCTTCAGAGTGCTCTTGACCTCAGACTGGGGTGACGGTTCATCTTCCAGCAGGACGATGACCCAAAGCACACCACCAAAATATTAATAGAGTGGCTTCACAACAACTCGCTGAATGTCCTTGAGTGGCCCAGCCAGAGTCCAGACCTAAATCCTAAAGAGAGACCTAAATCCTGAAGAGATCTGAAAATGGCTGTACACCGTCACTTCCCATCCAACCTGATAAGCTTGAGGCTGTAATTGCTGCCAAAGGTGCATCAACAAAGTATTGAGCAAAGGCTGTGAATACTGATGTTCATGTGATTTTTCAGCTTTTTTATTTTTAATAAATTTGCAACCATTTCAAAAAAATATTTTTCCACATTGTCATTATGGGATATTGTGTGTAGAATTTTGAGGAAATAAATGAATTTAATCCATTTTGGTATAAGGCTGTAACATAAAAAAATGTGGAAAAAGTGAAGCGCTATCAATACTTTCTGGATGCACTGTAATCATGCATTCTTGATTGTTGGTGGTTTTCCCTTTTTGGAAAGAGGCAAAATGTGTAATTTTAGCAGCAGCATTAACCCTTTCGATAAACCTGTGCAAAAAAGTTTCTGGCTTTTTTTCTTAGTTCTATGGAGTAAGACAGCAGATTATAGTTTGTGTGGATAAATACAAGGACTATGTTCTGAGAGCTGAACTGCTTATTTTGATGTTCTCAGACATATCAAGATAAGTGCGCTCTCACACACGCAAACACACACACACACTATACTCCATATAGAAGGCAGAAACTAAACAAGTACTTTTTTGCAACAGTATAAATTACAAATCGTACCTCTTCACAACAGAGTAAACCACCAACAATCAAGAATCCATGATTAAACGGTCATGGCTTTACAATCAAAAAATTTCATTATATAGGAAGTCAATGGGTCAAAAAAAGCCACCAACAGTTGAGTTTTTGAAAAATTTCAAAGCATTTTTCCAGAATATGTGTCAAAATAAGATGTTACCGAAAATCATGCCATTTGCTGAAACAGAGAACGTTGTGGCCAAATTAAGACTCCAAATCACTCCAGAGTGAATATAAACATCCCCAACAGCACACAAGGGTTAATCAACTCCCACCAAAATAACCCTGATCTGGTATCTTTTTTTCCCTGTCTTTCAGGGCATAGTGCAGGAGTTCCTGCGGCTGCTAATGACCTGCTCTGACGAGAGTCTCCAGTTCCTCAGTTTCCGTCTGGACTTCAATGAACATTACAAGGCCCGTGACCCTCGCCTGCGGCCCTCGCTCGGGGCCACCAGAGGCAGACGGAGCTCCAACATCTGACCCTGCGAATGTCAACGTCACGCGCGCTCGCTGTCTAAAAAGACTGTTTATTAATAGGGCTACTATTACTGGCGCTCTGTAATGAACTCCTATAACAGGGAAATCCTTTCTAGAATATCCTATTGCAGTGTCATCGACAAATAAGTTCAGTCACTTGACTATCTAGTGGTTTTTACCGTGTGACTCAGTAGCACAAGGTCACAAGTCTGTTTATTTTCAGTTGATGTAGTTAATGTGTGAATACTAGGCTTTTTTTCTTTGGTTTTTGTACAAATCTTTATGTTTTTGATAATATTTAAGTCCACGTTTACATACTTTTTTGAAGTTGTTTTCTTCTTGTGCCCTTTTGTTATATGTCTTAAAATCTTCATAAGACAAATCCAACTGTGTTTATGGTTCTGGATGACTATCGAATGAACCTTTTTCATGATTATAAATATATATATATATTATGTTTGTAATTATACAGGCTGTGACCTTTGTGTAAAAAAAAAAAGAACAAGAAACCGTAAAGCAGTTGTTTAATTTATATGAATGGACCTGTTCAGATACATGCACTTACAGTAAATGAACTACATTGACTTCTGTATAAACAAAAAAATCATTTCGTACATGTACAAAAATCAATTACCCACAATGCTGTGTGATCTTCTCAAGCCTCAGGTTGATACTGTGAGGATGAAGTTGCTTTTTTGAAGTATTGGGTCATTATGGGCAATATTAGTAGATTGCTGTTGTAATGTTTTTCCCCTTTGTCTTTCTCTCATGTTTATGAATTGTATTGATGGAAATGGTTTTGGTGAAGCTGGAGATGAAGAAGATGAAAATGTCCCCCTTTATATGGAGATTGATGATTAATTTTGTCCTCGGATGAAGTGGAGAAGACGTTTTTATCCGTATTTTAATGTGTGGCAGGGATTTGAGGCTGAAGCAGACTGAAATGATTGTTAAATTGTTTAAAGCTCTTTCTGCACTGTATAGGACACGTCTACAAAGCAGAATTCAAAATTGAACATCCTGTCTTTCTTTTCTTGAATGAATAAACCTTTTTTTTATATATATATAAACTATGGTAGATTTTCTTTTCATTGTGATTTCAAGGGAAAGTCAATTTGTAAGTCAAGTCACTATTAAGGCCCAATCCCAATTCTATTTTTGTACCCCTTTCCCTTGACCCTTGAAACAGAGTGTGAAGGGGAAAGGCTTCAAAGTTTACACTTAAGAAATTTATTTTATTTATTTTGTTTTATTTTTTAATTCAAGAATGAAAATATACAACCACAATCAGGAGATCAATATAAGAGAGATACGAAAGAGGGAAAATACAAGCTACATTAACTGCAGAAAGAAAAAAGACTAACAAAACAAAAAAAGGGGTAAGTAAATTACAATAGTATAAAAGTGTATGAAGGTAAATAAATTAAGAGCATTACAGGAAAGCTATCTAACTCAAATCAGAGTCAATAGACAACAGTTCTTCATATAGTACCAAGAATCTCTTTTTGTTGTTACACATACGGAAAGATTTGAGCAGTGAGTCAACCTCAATCAGGAAATGTGGAAAAGTAGGGATTGAAGCTGTGCATTTTTGTTCATGTATAAAAAGAATAGGTGGGCATAGATTAATTTTTTAAATCTAGATTAATCTTGGAATTAATCTAGATTAAAATGGCTCATTTGAATTCTGCCGAAGGCATTCAGAATATGTGTGCTACCCAAATAAAAAGTCTGAGAACGGGTTTCTCAAGCCAGGTGGTGCATTAGACCAGGGGCTCATCTGCGGTTTCCAAAATGCATCACAAACAGCTTAAGAAACTGTACTACTATGATAATTGGTGATGAAAATAAATGATGTTCAGTAAGATGTACTTGTGTTTTCTAACTGTTTATTCAGTTAAACATGAATTTTGAACTGTAGGCCTACATAAACTCGAAACAGCAATTTTTGATGACCTTAATCCGACTAAAGTCATAACTGAACTAAACAGAAATGGAATTAAGACGTGGAGTATGCAGATATTAGTGGCATTATTGAAGTAAACACCGCGGTCTTTAGGACCTTTCGCCATATTTTCAGACAAGATCCACGCGCCTGTCAGTAAAGGACCGCGCACACACACACATTGCGAAATCTTTACATTTTCTTTCCATTCCGCATGCGTTATTAAATTCCAGTCCTTACTCCTTATTTGCGTCTAACAGTTTGTCACGGCGCATGAATGAAATGTTCGTGAGTTAAAGTGAAACTGCCGAACTGCAGTTGGCGTCAGGCAACCTGCTGATTTGATTCAGAAGGGCACTCTTTTGTCAGACGGCTCACCGGTCAGGTATACATCCGCGCTAATATATCAAGGTGAAGCTTGCGTAGAATAGACCCAGCTCCCAACCCAACTTTGAGAATAGATTAACGGCGATATTTTTTTTTTATCGCACGATAAGAGTCTTGCGTTAACGCAGCACATAAACGCCGATAATGGCCCACCACTAATAAAAAGAAATTTCCAAACAAGATAAACAAGTTGAAGATAAATTCTTTAGATTTATGTGCAGAATCTGAGCAATAACATATAATTTCTTTTAAATTAAAAGATGTGCAAAGGTAGGAGCAGTGTTTAAATAATGATACAGGTCGAACCAAAATTTCTGAACAAATTCACACATGCAAAATAAGTGTATTGAAGTTCCATCATCCTTACCACAAAATGTACAAATTATATCAACGTATTTGGAAAACAAATGATTAGCCGGATATATTTTATGCAATATTTTTAAAGTGGATTCTTCCTTTTATTAGGAAGAAAGTATTTATGAGGCCACAACCATCTCCAGTCTATATATATTAATTAATGCAGCCCAATCAAATTTGTCCTGCGGAACAATACGATTTCTTTGCTGAAGAGTTAGATGAATATGTTTATTACATTTTTTATCATGAATTTCAATGCCGTCCAGCAATAATGCTGATTCCTTCATATTTTTGGATTGTATTGTATATTACTTTTGAAAAGATGCATTAATCATTTACATCAAGAATTGGGACAGCACTACAACACCTGCACACATCATCATGTGTCATCACGATCTCTTGCTTCATATGAGAGCAGACGATGGCGACTGCTGTAGTTATTCCAGTTGTGTTATTTTTTGGGGTTTATCTTCAGGAAATCACAGAAGTCATATGTTATCATAACGATATAATGGTGGCAAATAAGATCGTAAACTACGGTGTGTTTACACAGTGACGCATATGCATCTGTCTAACACACGAAAACAACATTACACCATTACTGTATAGGGCAGACACTGTAAAAGGTTCACTAGACATCTCTGACAAGGGTATTCGAAGTTGTCAGAATGGTTTGGACGGCTATGACAAGAGTTATTATGAATGGATTAAAGCGTAATTTAAAGCGGTTTTAATTTTAAACATTTTTAAAGGCATGACGGTAAACATGAAACTCTGTTATGAAATAGATTAAATCAAAAAATGTTGCTTGTCTGTTGTAAAAATTCGTAAGTATGACAAAAAATACTAATTTGTGGATCTCCTTACTTCCTGATGCAGGTGCATTCTAGTTGTGGCTGGTTTATTCTGGGAAATTTTCTTACCCCTTGGTTTAAAGTGTGGTCCTGAAAAATCTCACTTCCCTTAGCCATATGCCTTCAAGGTAAAGAGAATTGGGTCACTCCTACCCCTTCATGTGAGCGTGCAAAATGAGGGGTAGGAGTAAGGCAGGGGTGTCCAAACTTGGTACTGGAGGGCCGGTATCCTGCTGAGTTTAGCTCCAACTTCCTTCAACACACTTGCCAGGAAGTTTCTAGTATATCTAGTAAGAGCTTGATTAGCTGGTTCAGGTGTGTTTGATTAGGGTTGGAGCTAAACTCTCCAGGACACCGGCCCTCCAGGACGAGTTTGGATACCCCTGGAGTAAGAGGAAGGGCTAAGGGGTAGAATTGGGATTGGGCCTAATTGGCACCTATGGCATTTTGCTGAGTACAGTGCGGTTGTTTTTGTTGCCTGTGGCTTTAAATGCTCCCCACCCCCAGCTCCCATGTGCATGTCTGCTTCTCCTGCCTTAGGGTCAGGTAAACAAATACCCGTCAACTCCTTCCACCCCCCCCCCCCCCCCCCCACCCCTCCCCCGAGGGCCCGCACTCACATTACATTCAGGCCTGGGCACGCTTACGTCATCGATGATGCGCTGCTCAGTTTAAGAAGCGCTTTCGCTCAGCACAGTGGAGATTTCTTTAGTTATATCATTTAAGTTGTTTGATATGCAGTAATACGCAGTCAAATATTTCGCCGAGCAGATCAGCCACTTTTGACGCTCATAAACAATCATAAAGTCCTGGTGCTGCAGGAATTAGGAGGTTTGCTGAAGGTGCAGCTGTCGTGCAGTGAGGGGTTTGCGTCTTTAATAAACTACAACAGTTTGCGTTCATTGAACAATAAGAATGATTAATTAATCCATATCAAACAGTCCCTTAAAAGTCACGTCTCGCTTTCAGTTTCGGCTCAGACGCGTTTTGCACTCACACACAAGCGTACCGCTCCAAAGCCCAAGTGAACCGCGCTCTCGCGCTTTAGAGTACTCACACTTCTCAAACGATCCGGGAAACGGACTTGGGCACGGTTCGGATAGCATAATGTGAGTACACCCTGACAGTTACTTTGCCCAGTCTGCCCCTGCCGTCAACCCTCTCGTTTTTCCCGAGATTCTCCCGCATTTTACAGTTCTATCCTGCTATCATCCCATAAAGGTATTTTCCGGCATTTCTCCCGAGTTTTCAATCTTTCTATGAAGGGTGGCAATAAACATTAAAGAGCCGATCCTCCCTATACGCAACCCACACCGCCGAACCACCAGGGGCCGCCCTTTGCTCTTAAATGTGAGTCTGTTCTGTTTTGTTTTATTTAGGCATGAAAACACTTTGAAATAAATATAAAAACTGTGTGATTCCCTTTCCTTTTCATTACAGGTGCTGTCACCCCTCCAATCTTCAAAACAGTCATATAGCGGTGCGTGACTGTCAGCTGATACACTTAGCTGATAAATAGACGCTGTTTCCCAAATAGATTCTGGACACGCTATTTGAAGCAGAGTGAAAGAGGAGGTTTTGGGTGCATGTTTGAACAGACATATGCACATAATTATTAATAATAACATCTAAAGATGTCGATCTTGGTGGGGTTTTTTTCAAACAACTAATTTTGTCCTAAATGAGGATGAAAAGTTAGGAAAGCTGTCGAATGCTTTCATTATATTGTTTTTTTCATTATAATGTTTCATTATAATTTTTAAAGTGACACCTCTGTTATTTAATGTAATCAAACAAAAAAATCTAAATAAATGAGAGATTCATTCATTGCTCTTTAATCAGAATGTGTAAGTTATACAGTGAAGAAAAGATTGAGATTTGATAACTTGATTTTATTTCTTTATAATAGCTATATTGAAACACAGCTCATAAATACCAAGTAATTTTATTTTATGTATTTGTGGGGGAGTTTATTCAAGCCTTTCTGAAATGATGAGTCTCAAACAATTGCCATTTGCAGTACACACACATATGCACGTTTACTGACAGGGCCGTGGTGATTATAGCAGTTAAGAATTAGCTATTTTACTGTCTTTATTACAAATACGCTCTGTTTTAAAACGTTTCAAACTTATAAAACTTATAAAAATCACAGAGAGTTGGAATAGATGTTTAAATCCCAGTTTCTTTGTGGAAAAAAATGTTCTGTGGACTGGACGTGTGAATTCATGTTATAGAAACATGGCGCCTGTCAATCAATTCAGTGGGGCATGAAAACCGCACTCCTACATCACATTGCGGTGGCACCAATATGATTGTGGACACACTATACACGCAGTTCTGTCCAAACAGCTTACAAAAGATGTGATTTGATTTTCATCATAGGTGCCCTTTAAACAAAGATATGTGATCGCTTTAATAACTTTTTAAAGGCTTGAATGTAATATGGAGGGTGACGCATTAAACAACAGAACTGTGACGAACTGATTAACAATGGCTTTGTGAAGTTGATATTTAAGAGTTACACTTCAGACTTTCTGTTTTTATTGCTGTATATTTACAGCTACAATAAAACTATGCGGCTGAAAAGATAACCAATTAAAGATGTAATGGGCAATAATTGGTTATTTATCTCTCTAAATTTATTATTTAGTCGTTTGCATATTACAGTTTATGATCTAAGCTCATGCGTATGGTTTAGATTTTAACGTCTGCAAGTGTAAGGACTAAAGCACATGGCTTTTTTAAAGGCGCAAATCAAATATTTTTTGCTGCGAGTCCCATGTTTGATTATCAATCATAATACAATAATATCACAGGTACAATACATAAATGTTAAATAAATAAACACACACACAAACACACCTGAATTAGGACATTTAATCCTAAAATAAAAGACACCACAATTTTTAAACATAGGTTTTAGTTGAAAGTACTCAAATAATCGTACCTGATATGTAGCTTATTGTAAAAAAACTTTTTTTTTTTACAGTTAATGTGTAGTAGACTAAGCACTGATCTAGTAGATCAGTATAGCCTATATAGTAACCATAATTATCCTAATCGAGAGTTTGTGTTTTTTGTTTTGCGTTCCAAAAAATGTCAACCAACATGTAATTTTGTAAATAATTCACGTAGATCAATTGATAATAAGATTATGATGAGCTCTTTCATGCAACCTGATCATATTACTATTTTTTATTGTATTTTATTTTTGTATATATTTTTTTGTTTGTTTGTTTAACTCTTCTTTCCTGTTTATCCAGTGTGGATATCGTGTATAACAATTATTCTCTTTTACTGTATTCTTCATGGTGTTATACAGTTTTTTTGGGATTAAAAAAATAAAAATAACAAACAAATCTCATTTGGAATTCTGCTTGTTGACCACAAGATGTCGCCATGTTCCTCAAACAGAATTTTGAGCTCCTCGAGGAACAGCAGTCTCGATCAGATACAGGTAATGCAGCACCAGACTCACCCATGAATCTTTCTACTACATGCAGTACATGGAGTTATTTTCTTTGGCGAATATTAAAGTGTTGTTTAATTTTCATAAACAGCAAAATACCGAATGAAAAATATTAACAGAATTAACCACGAACAAACCCAAATGTCCTTTCCTGACCTTGAGGACGACGATGATGACTGACTGCAGTGCATCAGTTATTTTCTCCAATTATGACTGTTTGAGGTATATTACATGGATATGACAACACACCTGGTGAGTTTTCACGATTTATGGGAACTTACCATAGACTAACGTATATTTTTAATACTTTACGAACTGTATTCTCCTCTATTACCATAACCTTCCCCTTAAACACAACACTCACATGTTTTTACGGCTTTAAAATACTTCGTTCTGTGATACACACACAATTATAAGATGTTTTCTTTAAGGGACTAAAAAATAGTCCTCAGAAGGTCAAAATGACTGGTATTAGTATCTTTTGATGGAACATTTGGTCTCCATAATGTCAGGCACACACACATTTGGGGAATATTGGAGACATTCCATAGGTTTTCATTGTTTTTATACTACTATACAATTTTCTATTGCCCTACGCCTAACCCTTACAGTAAAATGTGAGTAGTTCTACTTTCTGAAGAAAAGAAAATTTATTCTGTGTGATTTATACACATTTTGAAAAATGATGACATTAGCAATGTCCTTATAATTCACCATCTCTTTGTAATACCTGTGCCATACACTGTAAAAAATGCTGGGTTCCACACAAGTCCTTCAGGTTGTCCCAACACAAATCAATTAAGTTAACTTACAGTCATTGTTTTTACAAATTCAAGTGCGTTGAACATAAAACTAATAAGATGTCCCCCCCAAATACTCATATATTGTGTTGATTCAGCTCATTTTAAATAAGTAGTTAGAAAAAAGCAGTAAAATACACACACACACACACCACACCCACACACACACACACACACACCACACACACACACACACACACACACACACACACACACACACACACACGCATGCATGTTTGTAGGTCATGGTTCCTCTGTCAGAGTTGTAAATACAGTGAGCTTAACATTACCCATATGCGCATACCTCTGTGTGTGTGTGTGTGTGGTGTGTTTGTTGTGTGTGTGTGTGTGTGTGTGTTTGTGTGTGTGTGTGTGTGTGTGTGTGTGTGTGTGTGTGTGTGGTGTGTGTGTGTGCACTGACTCTGGCCTGGTTGATGCAGAGTGTGAGAGTATATGTGTTGTCCAGTGTGTTGCTGTCTCATCCCTGCCCTTTGCTGAGGCATTCTCTCTCTCTCTCTCTCCTCTCTCTCTCCTCTCTCTCTCTCTCTCTCTCTCTCTCTCTCCTCTCTCTCTCTCTCTCTCTCTCTCTCTTTCCAGCATCTCTTGCAGCAGCACGGCTTCATCATCATCTCTCAGTCCTGCGTGTGTTCTCCTCTGCAGCTCCTGCTCTCCTGGCTCCTGCTCATCATGATCCTGTGGGTGAAGATGGGAGAGGACTCTCTGGAGGAGCTCGTCAGACGACTCACTGTTATCATGCTGAAAATCGGTAGGAGGAGCTGTGTGTGTGTGTGTGTGTGTGTGTGTGTGTGTGTGTGTGTGTGTGTGTGTGTGTGTGTGTGTGTGTGTGTGTGTGTGTGTGTGTGTGAATCAGTATGGGAACTGTAGCTCAAGGTTGTTTGCAGCTTCTGTTTGTCTTTG
The DNA here is from genome assembly GCA_903798195.1 of Danio kyathit. Lineage (NCBI taxonomy): Eukaryota > Metazoa > Chordata > Actinopteri > Cypriniformes > Danionidae > Danio > Danio kyathit. The sequence goes on from LR812519.1 coordinate 57,595,689, forward strand.
CTTGGTAAAATGTTTGCTAATATTGTGTTGTATTGCTTTTGTATTTGAATTAATGGATCGGTCCAATTATTATGCTTAGTTGGGCGCTCAAAGGTGTTGCTGTTGATGGCGTCTGAATTTAAGAAATTGATTTCTGAAAAGTCTTAATAAGAAAATTGTCTAATCAACTAATCAGAATTGCAAAAGGGTTATAGCTTTACAGTTTTGACATGTGCTCGCTGGTCTGGTGGAAAAATGGACAGCTTAAATACCATAACACACTTTAATGTCTTTTGCCACAAGCAGATGGGCTTGAAATGGCACTTTCTGCTTATAGGTTAACCTAAAATAACACTGTGACATTATCGGTTCTTTCTCAGTTGCATGCAACAGAACACAGTTAAAGTACAGTGCTCAGCATATATGAGTACACCCCCCACAAATCTCTCGTTTAATAGAATATTGTTCTATAGGAAGTTTTACAATATTATATTTGTGCATATAATTTAGCTTAGTCGGTACTGAAGCCAAATCTGGAGCTTATTTGACAAAATAACTTACAATAACGGTTCAGAACTTAGTAGCCCAAATTTATATGTTAGGAAAAAGTGTAAAATAAATTTTTTTAAAAATAGCAAAAGTCAAGAGAAACAAAAAATATATAAAATTTTGTTGAAATGTTGAAGTTGATACTTTTTTTGTTTTTGCAATATGTTGCTTGATTTTAATTGTATTATCTTTCCATTTTTAAATATGTTTGATGACTAAAATATTATTTTAATAAATATATCTGTTTAATAAATCAGTTTTGTTTAAATGCACCAAAATACATTGTCTATATTTACTGAGAAATGGATGAAAATATTCATTTTCAAAATGGGGTGTGCTTAATTATGCTGAGCACTGTATTGTAATAAACGATTTTCCTTTTTTTTTTTCAATTCACAGGTGTTTTTTTTATTTTTATTACTTTATTTATGCTTTCGAATTGCAGCTTGGGACATTAAACGCTTTTCTAACAGATGTTTATAACCCTGCAGTTTAACAAAGTGACATTTATTGACATTTTCAGTCAGTAAATATACACTGTAAAACCCAAATAAGTTAAGGTAACTCAAACCGTTTGAGGAAACCGATTGCAACAATCTATTTAAGTTCAAAAACTAATCCTAATGAGTACTGTAAATTTAATCCTATTGAGTAAACAAAGCAATTTGAGCACAGTAAAACCCAATAAATGAAGAAAACTCAAACCAATAATGAGTACTGTAAAACCCAATAAGGTAAGGCAACTCAAACCGTTTGAGGAAACCGATTGCTACAAACCATTTGAGTTAAAAAACTAATCTATATGAGTACTGTGAACTTACTCCATTTAAGTTGAAGTAATGAGGTATTTAATTAACTCATTACCTTCAACACTGAGTTCAAAACTCTTTTCAGTACATTTTGAGTTAACTACACTCATTTCATTTGATAAAGCTGACTGTTGGGTTTTACAGTGTAGATAAATATAGAAAATATGGAGAGAAAGAGAGAAAATCTGTGAAAACATATGTTATTTTGTGATCAAATTGTTATTTTACATGTGAGTGGTCACAGCATCTTTAAACTTTTCTTTCCAATAAACAAAACAAGATCCACTCCTCAAACCCCCCAGCCTACCCAGGAAAATAGTCTACAGAACAAACCATCGTTATACAATAACTTGCCTAATTACCCTAACCTGCCTAGTTAACCTAATTAACCTAGTTAAGCCTTTAAATGTCACTTTAAGCTGTATAGAAGTGTCTTGAAAAATATCTAGTCAAATATTATTTACTGTCATCATGGCAAAGATAAAAATAAATCAGTTAATAGAAATGAGTTATTAAAACTATTATGTTTAGAAATGTGTTGAAAAATCTTATTTTCGTTAAACAGAAATTGTGGAAAAAAATAAACAGGGGGGCTAATAATTCAGGGGGGCTAATAATTCTGATTTTAACTGTATATATACTAATAAACTAAATAAAGTAGGTAGAAAATCACACAGATTATCAGAGATTTAAAGATTCAGGTTGTAGCACATTAATTTCTACTATCCATGAGTTTTTCTGCCAGTTTGTATGCAGCCACTTTCCTTCAACTAGCTTTATTTTTTTCTGGCTGTTGAAAGTTCTAGCAATACTATATCATAAAACTGAAAAAACCACTGTTGAATAAATAAAGAATGCGGAGGGAGCCATCTTCATGCTAATATCTTTTTAGCAGATGTGAAAACATATTTTAAAAGTATGGCTGCTAATTAGATGGATTTATATTGCAATTTACATCACCAACCCAGACAATATATCATTTAAAACATCTATAAAGTGTCAATAAAACTATTTTTGTTAAACTTTTTTGACGTAAAGGTCCCATAATTTAATTCAAAAGCATAAATGGAAAACGCCAATGAATTACAATGAACTAATTAATGGATTTTTTTTAGTTAACACTAGTTATAATTTATGTTGATAACTTTTTTTAGAAACTGATCGCAGAAATTGTATTACAAAATTCTGATAAATTTATAGACACTTTCTTCACCTTTAAACACAACGCAATGCAGTATGGATAAAACATTGTTTGTGGAAGATTATTTCATATTCACTCAGTACATTGGGGCATAATTACAGTATAACAAAGTTCTCTTGTGAATTAAATGTTTTTTTCTGCCTTAATTATTCATGCAAATACTAGTCATTTCTTTTAGTCATCAACATTTTTAAACTTAAATTAAAATTTTATTGTATAGATCAACAAACAAGCTTAGATTCACGTTCATCTGTTGTTGATAACCCTAACTGTGTTTTTACCATGTCTCTCTTATTCTCTGAGGACTTCAGCGTGTCCTATTTCCCTACATTTGAGCAGTCTGCCAATGGCAGTGAGCTAAAAACACACACCGGCACAATGAAACAGCAAACACACAAAGTGTAGTAGCATCCCTTCCCACATTTTGGTCTTTCAAAAATATTGTATGTCCATAAATGGGTCATCCTTTAGTCAAGAATCGCCTTTAGCGTTCTGGTGTTACTGTGTACACTGGTGAACTCATGCTCAGCCTGCTCATATTCCCACACACTCTCATTTGCAAACTACTAAATGGGTATTTTTAGTTATTTCCCAGGAATAACGTGACCTGCAAGAACACAAGGTTGCATGTAAAGAGATTTGTTTGCATATTTTATATCTGTTAATAAAAATAATCTGTAAAAATATCTGTTAATTAATAGTTTCCGTTTTTAGTGATTCACAAGTGTTTTCCGTTTATTTACTGTTGTGAATTGCATTATGGGACCTTGATTTCTGCTCCGTTGACTTTTGATGTTGAAAATTCAACTCTCTAGTTTAACAAAGGGACTTTTACTGACATTTTAGTAGTTTGAAATAATGTAATAAGAAATAATATGTAGAGAAATAAGAGAAAAAATAAGAGAAATAAGTTGGCAGTTCATTCCGCTGTGGCGACCCCTGAATAATAAAGGGACTAAGCCGAAAAGAAAATGAATGAATATACAACACCATCCCAGACAATATATCACTTTAAGTGAAGTTTCACAAACTAATTTATCGCACCTGGTCTCTTATCTGTAATCATTTGTAAGCCAATCGGATCATTCCAAATTCACTATAAATAGCCTGACTAACATTAGTCCCTTATCTTCTTTTTTTGAAGAATCCTTCATCCACCCCATCTCCCCCTTTCCTCCTTTACCAGGGAGAGGTTTCGAGCAGCGGTGGACTGGGACCAAAATTCATCCCTGGCAGTTGATCACCAGTGACTGTCCCAGTTTTCATGAAAATGGGGGTGGTTTGACGGTCCCGGTTTTTAAGAAAAGTGGGGGGTGGGGGGAGTTGGCGGTCCCGGTTTTCACGAAAAGTGGGGAGGTGCAGACTGGCGCAAAGAGTACGTCGGCCCACCGGAAAACTGCCTGGTCTGCCAGATGGCCAGTCCGCCCCTAGTCTCGAGAACTACCTGATCTTGTACCCCCTTACATGCTCATTGACCAGGTGGGAGTCCTGGGCTCAGTTATCTCCGAGCTCAGGGTTCTCTCCTGGGACAGCATGCCAAACCAGCTAATATTATTAAGCAATATCTAAGTGTGAACTCTTGAAACTATTAAAAATCATAATGAAAGTCCCTTTTTTGAACTTTTCAAGGTTAACAATTGTTGGAGGAAAGATCAAGGTCCCATAATGCAATTGAAAAGCATAAATAAAAACATGAACCACAAAATACTGCTAATATACTGCTAATATTACAGATATTTTTTATAGTGTATGTAAAATATACCGATGCAGGATTGCTTAAAGCAGCAGAGAAACATGGTTGAATGTAAAAAAAGAGCAAGACATAAAAAGAGCTCCGTTCGTTATCCACATAAAGCAACTACACACCTTTTTCAGACAGCAAGCAAGTGTTAAATTTAGTCAAGGTGTTATTAAAAAAAAGGCTGTAACTCTGCACCAATATTTGCAACATCTCTGGGGAACAGTTTCGAGCATGCAACTCCTACTAAAAATCTTTTTATTTTATTTTATCTTATTTTTAACTTAAATAGTAAAATCCTGAACTCTAAAAGATATTGCTTGATAAACTGCCAGTTCAGAGACATATTTAACAAAATCATTCATTTATTGTCGCTCAAATCATGTTTCTTACACTAAAGTAGCATTAAAAAAATAATATTATAGTGTGAATCATTCAATGTATGTTCAGTCTGCAAACACTGACTTTTTTAAAGACAACTCAAGCTTTTGTACCGTTTAGCAATTGGCTGTTGTAGTTAGAAGGCAGGACTTATTCAGTGTTGCACTTTCTGCCATTCATTAAAGTGTTAGTGAAGTGTTAGTTCACCCCCAAATAAATATTTTGATATTAAAGGTGCAGTATGTAAGTTTGACACCCAGTGGTTGAACTAGGTATTACATTCCTGGATCAAAACAAATGCAAGCGCAGGTTGCCAGATTGAGAAGCGAGTCTGATTTACTGCAAGTCGTGTTCTAAATTAAAGCAACGGCACGCGATAGAGGGAATATTTTACATATTAAAAGGAGTTTTTTGTCCCAACCAACACCTCAAATTGATATCTTAGAAACGGCTTCAATTTCTCACAGGTGAACAACAGAAAACAATGATCACCTCAGGTACACCTCATGTGCTTTATTTTGTTAACTGCTAACAGTGAGTTTGAATGCCATTTTATATGACATTTATTGCCATACTACTGAAAACAGCAGCAGATAGTTCACCTCAGATCTTGAAAATAAAATAAACCATTTGAAATTGAATTTTAGAACTGTGAAATAATGCAAACCAACACATATCAGTGATTCAGCATGTACATTTAATAATGTTAAAGAGGTTTAGTATGTATTAATTAGATTATAAACCTTACATTTTCGTGAGCCAGTGCATATTCTGTGCTTCTGAATGGCTGTATTTAAATTTCTGTCGTGTTTCGTCTGGTGCAAACAGCCAAATTGCTTATCACTGCAAATCTTGTCACCTAGCGTGTTGTTAGGACACAGGGTTACAATGTAACTTGCTCACCTAATGTTTACGCTCGTAATATTTATATTATTTACTAATTAACAACCACCTTATGTGGAACTGAATCTGTCTCATTTCTGAGTCTGCTACTGTCCACTGGAGGTCGCATTTATGTTATGGATGCACGCTTTCAGAGCCTTTCTAAATGAATGAATGAGATACGCGGTTTTCCATCAAGGCAACCCGGGGTGCTGAAATATAATTGGGTAAACTGGCATTGAGCTGGTTAAAAGAACCAAAACAAAGAGAGCATTCTGGCACGGAAAACACATTTTCAAAGCAGAATATCTGATATCAGCACTGTTTTTCAGATAAACAAGAATGTTCACTTAGCATGTTTTTTTAAATATCTGCAAACATATTATGGTATTTTTATACTTTAGAAGGGTCAAAAACTTACATACAACACCTTTAATTAATCACCCGCACGATGTTACAATCTCCTTAGACCTTCATTCATCTTCAGAACACAAATTAAAATATTTTAGATGAAATCCGAGAGCTCTATCGCCCTCCATAAACAGCAACGGTCCTGTATGGAGCTAGATCAGTCTCAATAATCATTCACGCAAAAAAAAAAAAAAAAAAAACGATATAAACACATGTAGCCAATTTCACATGCGTTAAAACAAATTCACATGCACAAAAAATAAAATTAATAAATAAATAATATATATATATATATATATATATATATATATATATATATATATATATATATATATATATATATATATACAGTTGAAGTCAGAATTATTAGCGCCCCTGAATTATTAGCCTCCCTTTTTATTTTTTTCCCCAATTTCTGTTTAACAGAGAGAAGATTTTTTCAACACATTTCTGCACATAATAGTTTTAATAACTCATTTCTAATAACTTATTTATTTTATCTTTGCCATGATGACAGTAAATTATATTTTACTAGATGTTTTTCAAGACTCTTCTATATAGCTTAAAGTGACATTTAAAGGCTTAACTAGGTTAATTAGGTTAACTAGACAAGTTAGGGTAATTAGGCAAGTTATTGTATAATGATGATTTGTTCTGTAGACTATTGAAAAAAAAATATAGCTTAAAGGGCTTATAATTTTGTCCCTAAAATGGTTTTTAAAAAATGTAAAACTGCTTTTATTCTAGCCAAAATAAAACAAGTAAGACTTTCTTCAGAAGATAAAATATTATCAGACATACTATGAAAATTTCCTTGCTCTGTTAAACATCATTTGGGAAATATTTAAAAAAGGAAAAAAAAATTCAAAGGGGGGCTAATAACTTTGACTTCAACTGTGTGTATATATATATATATATATATATATATATATATATATATATATATATATATATATATATATATATATATATATATATATATATATATATATATATATATATATTCACAAAATCAATTAACGTGCACAGGACAAAAATACATGTTCATGAAATACGTTTCACAATTGCAAAACTGCATTCACAAATGTATAAAAGTGTACAGAAAATTTTGAATGTTTCAAATTTGTGAATTTATCATGACTGTGCAGATCTTCTTTCACCTGTGAATTGTATTTGTGTGTGTGTATTTTTGAGACTTTCAGGTATTAAATAGAGACTGTATGTGCACGCAAATATTTAGCTGTAGTACTACTGAAAACAACTTTAAAGGGATTAAATTACATTTTAAAATATATTCAAAAGGAAAAGTTCATTTCAATTGCATTTCACCTGCAGTTACATTGCAGGCATCTCAATAAACATACCAACGTGTATCCAAGTAAACGCCATTATTTGAATATATTCAGTAGAAGTCATTGTGAACCACCTTCACCTTTTATGACAAAATAATTATAATTGAGGACTGAAGTGTTTGATGTTAAACCACCATTACTGAGATATCGACATCATTTTGATTTACAACACTAAAAACAAAATTCAACTGTGATTGATCTGTGATTTAGAAATCTTGACAGTATATGTTTGTGTGTGTGTGCTATTTTCTATATGAGCTATACGGTACCTCTTGTAGCATTTTATGTCTTGAAAGCTTCAACCTGCTAGTGTTTATGAGGTGTAAAAAACTTAGTCTAGCCAAAGAGCTAATGCTGGCATTCAGCTGTCTGCTCACACACTCACACATGACATAGCGTCTGGACTTACAATGTCAACCATTGTGCTCATCCAGCTCATCACATCCACCAGTGCAGTGACAGTAAGGATGTTACCACACCTGTAAATCCAAAACAGGGATCAAAAGGGGCAGAATTTCTTATTGTTTCAGTTTGCTTTCACAAGGCAATATTTCAAAATGAACCAAAAATTGTCACATTTAGATGAACTCTCAGCAAACTGAGCATTCAGCGAGACTAAGTTAACAGTATGTTAATATCACTGCAATATTATAGTACAATATTATAGACTGAAAGATCCGCTGTAAATGCTGCTCTCCGAATGTAAACATTTAAACACCACAATCAAACTATTCCCGTCGTGCAGGATTTTCGCAGCATTTTGCGACAGGATAGTCTATATACACACGGCTTTCTGACGCTACCTACTGAGTGAATCTAAGTTACAGAGAAATGCGGAGGATTTTTTTCTCCCATTTGCCGTGCGGTATCAAACATTGCATTAAAACTCCACTCTCCAGCAGTTCCTCGCTTTCAATATCTCGTTTGTCACGGGCGACATGCAGGAAATGTTCCTGAATAAAAAGTGAAAGTGCCAAACTGCAGTTAAAGTCGACAAATTAATAATTTAACAAGTAATTCGATTACTGATGTCCATGTAAACACAGTCATTGTCTTTCTCCCCTGCGTCTGCGTGTTTGTTTTGCCTCGCGCATGCCCAAACGGAAACTCCCATATTTGCAAATTCTTAAAACTAAAGGTGTGAAAACACCCTGCTGAGACAGGGGGGTTTCATGGCCCTTTAAGTCCAAATTTTTTTTAGACATTTTATCACCGATTAAAAAACAATATAGAACCCATCATAAAATTTATAATGGTTTATAATGGAATTTATTAATTGTATTGGTTTTTATTGAAATTATGTTGGTCCTTTGGGTCGGTCCTGGTCATTTGCCTTTTATTGGTGGCATGGTAAAAAACACACACTAAATTATAATGAAATATGTCTCAAAATATGCTAGAAGTCATTAAAGTGTATTACTTGTGTTGGTTTGTATAATGATATTTGTAGAGAAAACCATTAGAACTTCTGTGATGGTTTCTGTTGTTTTTTTATAGGGACTTTTGCTCCACACTCTCAGAAATATAAGTACAAAATCTGTCTCTGGGGTGGTACATTTTCAAAAGGTAAATTTTTTGCTCCTAACAGGTCCCTAAAAGTACATATTAATACCTACAAAGTACAAATGTGTACCTCATAGTACATTAAGGGTAAAAATTGAACCTTAAAAGGTACAAAAGTGAACCCTAAAGGCACTGATGTCCACCTACAGTATATGGTACAAAAGTGTAGCATGTACTATGAGGTACACATTTGTACTTTTTAGGTATTATGTACTTTTGGTATTAATATGTACTTTTAGGTATTAATACAGTTGAAATCAGAATTATTAAACCCCATTTGAATTTTTTCTTTTAAATATTTTCCAAATGATGTTTAACAGAGCAAGGACATTTTCACATATATGTCTGATAATATTTTTTCTTCTGGAGAAAGTCTTATTTGTTTTATTTCAGCTAGAATAAAAGCAGTTTTTAATTTTTTAAACACCATTTTAGGGACAAAATTATCAGCGCCTTTAAGCTATATTTTTTATCAATAGTCTACAGAACAAACCATCGTTATACAATAACTTGCCTAATTACCCTAACCTGCCTAATTAACCTAATTAACCTAGTTAAGCCTTTAAATGTCACTTTAAGCTGTATAGAAGTGTCTTGAAGAATATCTAGTAAAATATTATTTACTGTCATCATGGCAAAGATCAAATAAATCAGATATTAGAAATGAGTTATTAAAACTATTATGTGCAGAAATGTGTTGAAAAAAATCTTCTCTCCGTTAAACAGAAATTGGGGGAAAAAATAAACATGGGGGGGGGGGATAATTCAGGAGGGCTAATAATTCTGACTTCATCTGTATGTACAGGTTGTACTGCAGTATAACCCAGTATTCCTTCTAAACACTGCAGTTTTACACAAAGTGTAAATAATATCTCATAATCGAATTTGATAAAACCTAGTTTGTTGGTCTGTTGGGTTATATTGCTTTCTCACCAAAAGCAAATCACTTCACAGTCCATTTTTAATTAGGCTAGGACCACCTTACCCAACTGATCTCTGACTGTTTGTTTTGGTTTTCATTGCCATGCTGGGATATGACCAAATGAACCAAGTTATGAACCAAGTTTTAATTATAAAATTAAATAAATGAATAAAAACGCAGCAGGTGTGAAAGCATCCTTACAAATACTGTAATGTGGTATGAAATGGTTTCTCGATGTCTGTTGAGTTTGAATGGGGTCTGTATAGTGGTCTTATATGGTTTGAGATCTAATGTGGTTTGATTTTCCTTCCCTGCTAAAAAAAAAAAAAAAAATAATAGAAAGTTTTATAGAATTTATAGCCTATTTTGGGGGGGGGGGGGGGGGGGGGGGGGTTTAAAATGGTAATTTCCCTGTGGGTCTGTACCGGTACTTTGTTCACTTGTATCTCAACTTACGTCAGTCAAACTGACTAAAAATATTAAGTTAAGGGTTAGGGTTAAATCTTTTTCGTGTCTTTTTATGTATCTATTTATGTCTTTTATGTCTTATAATTCTTTATACTGTAGGAAATATATCCAAAAACACACTAGAAACCATTAGAAATGTACTGATTTTAATAGACAGAAGTTAATGGTTTGTAATGTTTTGCTGTTTGTGATGGTTTCTATTTGTTTTTTCTGCATGGTCTCAGCATAACTTGCAAGCTTTTAACCTATTTCACATTATCGCATGCTTTTCATACTCTTTTTTTTGTTTAATGCAGTACTATACAGTGTAAATATTTCCCATTGATATTTTATTCAAGGGAAGCTATGAAACGGTTAACATCGCAGCTCAGGTTAGCCACTAGTGCACGGAAATACTACGAATAGCAAATTAGTTTTCATTTTATACAGGTTTTCCTCTATTTAGCGCAGATTATGGGTTCTACATACTGTATGGAGTCTGCAGGTTGCCGTAGAAACAGTTTTGTGGTCTTTCAGGAGGAGGCTGTTTTCTTCTGTGGGGCTTTTTCCAGCGTGGTAATAGGATGAGAACTAGAGGACTAAATTACATGCTGCGGAGGCCTTTGCCCAAACCTTGGCAGGACGTTTCTCTCTCTCTCTGCTCTTTTCTGTGTGTTCTGTGAAGAGGAGACAGTGGCAGGGGTGAAACAGGGAGAGAATCAGAGCAAAGAGAGAAACAGAGAGTGTCTGTCTCTCGACCTGTCATGTGTGGTAGTTGTGAACAGTAGAAAATTAGTACTACATTTTTTGTATATTACTAAATGATGCTTCGCAGTTGTAAAGGACTGAACTAAGATTATTTACATGCATTTTCATGGTAATATTATTAGTGCGTAATTATGGAGCCAGATCAGTAAATTTGTAAACGTAATTCGTAAAACAGTAAAAATCATTTATATTTTCACCAAATGAATTGGATTTGTGTATTTATGAATCGTGTTTTGAATTTATGAATTGGATTTGTGTATTTATGAATCGTGTTTTGAATTTATGAATTGGATTTGTGTATTTATGAATCGTGTTTTGAATTTATGAATTGGATTTGTGTATTTATGAATCGTGTTTTGAATTTATGAATTTGAATTGTGTATTTATGAATCGTGTTTTGAATTTATGAATTGGATTTGTGTATTTATGAATCGTGTTTTTAATTTACGAGTTGGATTTGTGTATTTATGAATTGTGTTTTGAATTTATTAATTGGATTTGTGCATTTATGAATCGTGTTTTGAATTTACGAATTGGATTTGTGTTCATGAATCAGGTTTTGCATATGGCTGATTCCATGAAAATGTCAACCTTATCATGAAAAAATAAACTTTTGACCAAAATAACAAAACCAACTTAAATTTGCTCATAAAGGTCTGTATTTTATTGTTATGATGTGCTCTTGTCGAATTTTTAAGGAAATTGCTTTGTTTATCCATGAAATATGAGGATTGTGCCAATTGGAAAATTCTGTTTCATCAAACCACATTGCATGCTTTCAAAAAAGAGGTTAAAGACAGACTTTTTCCATGTTTTATTTTAACAGTAAGCATTCTGCAGAAGGATTGGGGTCTGTAGTATAAATAATTACCCTCACTTTTTCATAACATCGCTGTCTTTTTAATTTATGAGCTACATATTTAAGACATCACGCAGCTTCGATCACGTGTCACGTCCGTAACGATTTAATGAAAAAGTTTATATTGTGTAATAAATATTAGCACAAATAAAATGAAACTATACATATAAAGCCAAAATATGTCCATGCTCATTATGATTAACAATTCATCTCAGGTCTTTGTTCTAAACAACCATAATTTTGCGTTACGGACGTGATCATTTGAACTCCCTATTATAAGCAAATGACTATAGCGCATATTTGTTCATTATGATGCTGCATTACAACTGACTTACATTACATAATATCCATAATATGTTATATCAAGAACTGAACATTTCAGTTAAACAAACCACTTTAGTAACATTTCATAAATAAATGTTTAATAAAGAGAACATAACGATTTATAAATATGTTACATATTGCCATAATCTTGGCGCATAATCTTGGTGTTTTGACGATGCAGCATAGCGGACCTTGTGTTGAAGCACTTCTTGTTTATTTGGTAGATAACTGACTATCAAATAACACATCCAATAATTAAGATACAATTTATAACAAACGAAATTCATTTCAAGAAGATATTTTTTCCAAGAGAAATATGTGAAATGTATATAAATAATATATAAACTCTGCGGTTTTTTTCCGTTCCGTATAAAATAAGGTTTCGTTTGCCTGGCAGGGAAATATACATTTTAAATACTTTAAATATAAAGGCTGGTTATTTTATATGTATGTAGCTGTGATTTTGTTCGACATTATTTTCTTGAGAAATTGCAAAGACACCATTTATCCTGTCAAAAAGTGTTTCATCGGCACTGTCATGATTGCGGCTACATTGTACGAAATCTTTACAAGGGGAAATCTGGTGCATAACTAAAAAATATAATAATAAAAAAAACAGGGGGTTCAACACAAATCATGTCGCGGATAAGTGCGAAAAAGCAAATGCAAACATTAAATAAAAGATTTCGTACCTGAACACTTCACGCAGAAGCGACCTGCGTAAGCCCCACGCAATCTCCCATACTGTTAAATCTGCTAATTATTTCTGCACACTTGCACGAGGCTCTCTCAGATTTGAGGCTCGCTTAATATCCTCTTAATATATCTTCAGTCCAGTGCTCATGCTACAATAACCTCCATGCATTTGGTCTTTTTTCCACTACTCAAAATGCGCACGATACACACACACACACACATTTAAAAGAGCGGTGTTTGTGGTTCATGCGCGGGTCACGCTGCAGGCACATGCACAGGCTCCAGCGGAGTTTTCGTTTCATGCAAAGCATAATATGTTTTTATTTTATTTATTAAATAACTATTTATAAACATAAATTATTAAAGCGACACTTCATTTTCCAAGCACTTTATCCAAAATCTTCAGCACTTTTCAAACTTTGAAAATAGGCTATAGCCTCCTTTAAAATTAAAACATTTTCAAAGATTTCAGCACCCGGCAATTGCGCTTGAGTGCTTATTAAAATCATATTACAGACGGCAAAATAAAAATAAAATCTTGATATTGATCTAAGCTTTAACTACATTATAGGAGTATATTTGTTAGAAAATCGATAGGATCAGCTGTAAATATTTCATTCAATATTTTTACACAATCGGTTATAAACTATAGCCTATAAAAGATAAACATTATATATCGTACACGCCAATAACCAATGGCTCTTTTTTCTATTCTTGTTTAAGATAGCCTACGCAAAACTTTTCTTCCTTTTCTTCTGTGGACTCTTTGCAACCTGACATGACTGCCGACGAGAAAATGAAAGCAAGCGCATAGAGTGGATAAATTAAACTATTTATTCCATCGACTAACACATTAACTAGAATTAACTTTGTAATCAAATATAATATTGCTATAACTGTAACACAACTAGATGTTGATACTATTCTCCATGCACGCAGCACGGTCTTGCGCACTTACAATCCAGCAATGATTCAAGTTCGTCTGGAAACACTGACATCAGGAGCTCGATAAACATATAGCTTAATAGGTTTATTAGCAATTCTATATCATTCATAATAATAAATAAGCAGCATGTTAGCATGCAACATTGTTTCCGAATTGAGTTTTGAACATTTGAAATCGCGTTAACCTTTAACAACACATGCCCTAATGAATTAAATATAACAAGGTGATATCTATTTAAGTTTGATTAATTGTGCAACCTTACCATTCAGAAGTCTCAGAGGTCAAAGTTTGTTGGTTTACATGACCAACAGATATCCACAAATAGGTCTTTGTTGAAGTTTTGAAAGCATTTGTCTGATTTTCAGAACGTATCAAGTGTCAATTTTAGAGTAGTCACGCCCGTAACAAAGAGCAGTCACGTCCGTAACGAAGACAAGTCACGTCCGTAACGACAGTCTTTCCTCATTAAGACAAAAATGAAAAACTAAATGAAACAAATTATATATGTTCCATGCAGAGCCAACCCTTGTCCTTTTGACTGTTATAATATTTTTTGGCTTCTGCATTTTTATTCACAGAATTTCCACAAAGTATGTCAACTCACAAAAACGCATGTCTTTTTTTTGTCACGTCCGTAACGCATTCATTTTGCCGTCATTTTAAATATAAAACACATGAATAGACTGATATTTTTTTGATGCCTGAACTCCATGGTTAAGGGGTAAGAAAAATATAAACAGATATTTCAATATTCTGGTAACATATACTTTCTCTGAGTATATATGTTTCATTTTTTTACTCCAAATGTCACATCCATAACGCTGGAATCAGTAATTTACAAATTGGATTTGTGTTCATGAATCGGGTTTTGCATTTACGAATTGGATTTGTGTGTTCATGAATCGGGTTTTGCATTCACGAATTGGATTTGTGTGTTCATGAATCGTGTTTTTAATTTACGAATTGGATTTGTGTGTTCATGAATCGGGTTTGCATTCACGAATTGGATTTGTGTATTTATGAATTGTGTTTTTAATTTACGAATTAAACTTGTGTATTTTCGAATCGTGTTTTGAATTTATGAATTGGATTTGTGTGTTCATGAATCGTGTTTTGAATTTACGAATTGGATTTGTGTATTTATGAATCGTGTTTTGAATTTACAAATTGGATTTGTGTACTTTGAATCGTGTTTTCAATTTACAAATTGGATTTGTGTATTTTCGAATCGTGTTTTTAATTTACAAATTGGATTTGTGTTTTTATGAATCAAGTTTTGAATTTCCAAATTGGATTTGTGCATTTATGAGTCGTGTTTTGAATTTACGAATAGGATTTGTGCATTTACGAATCATATTTTTAATTTACAAATTGGATTTATGTTTATGAATCGTGTTTTGAATTTACGAATTGGATTTGTGTGTTTATGAATCGTGTTTTGAATTTATGAATTGGATTTGTGTATTTATGAATCGTGTTTTGAATTTACGAATTGGATTTGTGTGTTTATGAATCGTGTTTTTAATTTACGAATTGGATTTATGTTTATGAACCGTGTTTTTAATTTACGAATTGGATTTGTGTGTTCATGAATCGGGTTTTGCATTCACGAATTGGATTTATGTATTTATGAATCGTGTTTTTAATTTACGCATTAAATTTGTGTATTTTTTAATCATGTTTTGAGTTTATGAATTGAAATTGTGTATTTTCAAATCATGTTTTGATTTTACAAATTAGATTTTGTTGTGGATCGATGAATTGTATTTTGTAAATGTATTATTTTTGAGACTGATCTGGCTCCATTCTTAATTACAGAGCTCTATGATGAGAGGGTGTGTTATTTGTTCTGTGGTCATAATGTTAGGAATTGTACAAAGTCAGATAAGGAAGTATGCTTAGGTGTAGTCTGCATTATTTATGGTGTGTATCCCTGCAGTCTGTGCTGTCGTGTGTTTAAGGGAATGTACTGGAAAATGGCTTATTCAGCTCTTCATCTTTCTGCGTCTGACTGCTCATCACACAAACATGTTCTGACTTTGACACTTGCTATTTTTGTTCAATACTCTATTTCTGTTTTGACTCTAGGCTTTCCTATATTTTTCGAGACTGTTTGTCATTCCATGCGAAATATATATACTACAGAATATCCATATCCTTTCATTTTAGGGTTGAATGGATTTAACTGAGGACTTCCCCAATGCACCAGTAATAAGTTTGCAATATTATATAATGTATAATATTATAACTTGTTATAGATTCAACAAATATTGACAACCCAGGCTCATCATTATTGATGTGTACCCCTATATACATTTTTGGAGATCGCGAAATGTCTTCCAGGAGGTTTTTTTTTGCAGTTTTTGTTTTTGCAAATTCACCAAAGGCTGCTGTGTACGCTTTTTTAGATCTCAAATTTCTCTCACGAATGCCTTTAGCGCCTGCTGTTCTCACGTAAATCCACCAGAGATCGCTGTGTATACTTTTTCAAATCTCAAATTTCTCTCACGAATGCCTTTAGCGCCTGCTGTCTCACGTAAATTCACCATAGGCCGCTGTTGACTGACTGACTGACCGATAACCCCACCCACCCTCTTCCCTAAACCCAACCGCTAGTGTTTTCAAAAGCATTCCAGAAAAAGAAAAGCTCTTGCCTGATTTTAACTTGTTTTTTTTTTTTGCCTTTTGTTTTTGTTTTACCTGCTTTCAGGGACAGTTCTTCAACTACGTTGTCGCGGTAAACTCCTCTCTGTGTCTCAAGTCTGCCGACATACACGTCGAGCTACTGGGCAAACTGGCAACAGTGGTAAAGCTGTCCACACTGAGGTTTGTTTTAAAGCTGAAATGCAACCATACGTAGCTCTGGCTAAATAATTGGCTCTCTCCAGAAATGTATACAAGGGTATGTTTTCAGAATGAACCTGTGTTGCAACATCGATCATTTATTTACTTGCATTCTGTAAATGCATTACATTTTTATGTATACATTAGAATTTCCCAATGCACAAATAGTAGGTTTTTTACAAATTATATACATATTTTTAAAATGTCAAATTAATTATAGATGCTACAGTCTGTCCTTTAAATGTTTTATCAATTCATTTTCCAATTGAAGACACTAGTTGCCACCGTATTATACTTGCACTGCTATTGTTTTAACTTTTCAAGTTGATTGTAAATCCTACAGATTAACTCTGTCTAACTCATTCATTCATTTTCTTTTCGGCTTAGTCCCTTCATTAATATGGGGTCGCCACAGTGGAATGAACCGCCAACTTATCCAGCATATGTTTTACGCAGCAGATGCCCTTCCAGCTGCAACCCTATCTAACTCATTAAGATAAAATATTTAATTAATCTATTTGATTGTTTTCTTAACTAAGCTTTAAATGCATTAAACACAGCATTAAAGAATACTTTATTTGAGGGCATTTATTTGTGTCATAAAATGGAAATAGACTGTAAAAAGTGATTAGTTACTATACTTTAAAGGTGCAGTATGTACAGTTGAAGTCAGAATTATTAGCCCTCTGAATTATTAACTAGGTTAATTAGGTTAACTAGGCAGGTTAGGGTAATTAGGCAAGTTATTGTATAATGATGGTTTGTTCTGTAGACTATCAAAAATATATAGCTTAAAGGCGCTAATAATTTTGACCTTAAAATGGTTTTTAAAAAATTAAAAAATGCTTTTATTTTAGTCAAAATAAAACTAATAAGACTTTCTCCAGAAGATAAAATATTATCAGACATACTGTGAAAATTTCCTTGCTCTGTTAAACATCATTTGGGAAATATTTAAAAAAGAAGAAAAAAAGCAAAGGGGGGCTTCAACTGTAAGTTTGACACCCAGTGGTTGAACTAGGTATTGCACGCCTGGTTTAAAACACACGCAAGCACAGGTTGCCAGATTGATAACATTAACAGGAGTGAGCCTGGCTATCAAGCCTAAAGGCTGATTTAAGTTGTGTTCTAAATAAAAGCACTGGCATGCGATAGAAGGAATATTTTCCATATTAAAATTAGTTTTTGTTCTAACCAACACCTGAAATTTAGATTTTAGAAACGGCTTCTATTTCTTGCAGCTGAACAACAGAATAAACTGATAATGATCAGCTCAGGTACACCTCATGTGCTTTATTCAGTGTTAAATGCTAATAATGTGAGTTTGAATGCCATTTTACATGACATTTATTGTCATACTGCTGAAAGCAGCAGCAGATAGTTCACCTCAGATCTTGAAAATAAACAGTTTGAAATTGAACTTTAGACTCAAAACCAACACATGAGTGATTCAGCATGTACATTTAATAATGTAAAAGTTTAATATGTATTAGATTATAAACCTTACCATTGCGTTGGAGTGCAGTGAGTGCACTTTTTTGTGCTTCTGAATGGCTGTATTTAAATTTCTGTCGTGTTTCGTCTGGAGCAAACAGCCAAATTGCTCATCACTGCAAATCTCATCACGTAGCATGTTGTTGCGACACAACTTTACAATATAACTTGCTCACCTAATGTTTACGCTCGTAATATTTATATCATTTGCTAATTAATAACCTCATGTGGAACTCTGAATCTGTGTCTCATTTCGGAGTCTGCTACTGTCACATTTCGGTCGCGGATGCATACTTTGAGAGCCTTCCTGACTGAGTAAATGAAATACATGGTTTTCCATCAAGGCAACTCGGGGTGCTGAAATACAATTGGCTAAAGTGGCAGTGGGCGGGGTAAAACAACCAAAACAAAGACAGCTGTTCTGGCACGTAATGCACATTTTCAAAGCAAAATATCTGACTTTAGCATTTTTTTTCAGTTAACAAGAATGATAACATGTTTCTTAAATATCTGCAAACACATTATGGTATTTTTATGCGTTAGAAGAGTCAAAAACTTACAGCACCTAAATAAATGAGTAAACCCGTTGCCTTGAGAACAACACGTTGATTTTACTTTAAAAAAGTGAGTAAACTCATTGACTTAACTTTTATAATTATGCACACAGTTTGCTTACTTAATAATTACAATGAATTTACCCCCTTTTTTAAAGTAAAGCCAACTAATCGCTTTTTACAGTGTACTTGATGTGAATATGCTTGACATAATTCCATTTTAAAAAGTTGAAATTAATTTTGCTCTTATTTATGTTTAGAAAAAGTTAGTCAGTTTGGCCCCTAAGTGGCGCACAAGAATGCTGGAGATTAGTGTTTATGTGTGCGTGTGTGTTTGTGTGTGTGTAATTAGCAGAGCAGAAGGGGATTTGTGCTAAAACTCTCCCTCCTCCCTCTCCTCCTCTCTTCTGCTCTCCTCTGCAAGGATACGTGTGTTTATTGCGACAGTGTGTGTGTGCCGGGGTAGTTTCCTCACAAACAGGAGGTGCGAGATGCATCTGCATGCATCGTCTCTCCACAGGTTCCATCTGACAGAGGAAACCCCCTGAGACCAGGACTCCCCCCCACTACAATTCACCCGGATCACATCGTCTGGTTTGGGGATTTCATTGGTCTTGCTTGTTTAAGCATCGGGCTGGACCAAATGTGGATCAATCTGAAGGTTGAATCTCAGAGGTCAGGCTGAGACTGGTTTATGTGGCGAGCACTTTTAAAATGTCTCTGCCTGAGTTTCTACGGGAGGGCCAGGACGCCCCACAGAGGATCCTGTCCCGGCTGACCCAGCTCCTCTACAACCTGTCGGCTACAGTCCTGCAAGGAGTCCCCTTCTCTCCTTTCACAACCTTCAGCCGCAAGAGCTCCTGGAGAGACTGGAACGGTGAGAGAACCCAATGTCTCTGTGTGTGTGTGTGTGTGTTTGTGTTTGTGTGGTGCTGATTTTGCTGAGGAAACAGGATGAAATTTGCTGACTGACTGTGTGAGACTGTGAGTCATTGCTTCTTTTGGGATGATTTTGATTGGTCAAGATTTAGTCAGAAATGAAACTTCTGCCATTATTTCCTCATCTGTTTATCTTTTCAAACTCATATGACTTTCTTGCATCTGCATGGGGAAAGTTCTGTATATTTAATTTAATATATGTGTAAAACAAATGCTGGATAAGTTGGTGGTTCATTCCGCTGTGGCGGCCCCTGATGAATAAAGGGACTAAGCCGAAAAGGAAAATGAATGAATGTAAAACTGGTTGCAAACCATTTATATGGGCTGAATTTAAGCAAACAATTTCAATTTAGTAATGTTCAACTTCATTTGTTTGTTTAAATTCAGCCCATATAAGTTGTTTGTAACCACTTCCCTTAAAGAGTTTAGTAAATATAAATGAATCTTTTTTTTCAGTTTGTCCTTTAATCCGGTTCTCTAATAAAAATAAAAATAAATATTATTAATGCAATCTAGATTTTAAAGTTACTTTAATAGTGCTTTTAGCCTTTTTTAAACCAAAAAGTTCCAGTCTCTATTTGTAATTGAATTGGAAAAGGACAGCAAGCACATTCTTTAAAATATCTCTTTTTTTTTAAAAAAAAGTAGCCAAACATACATACATATATACATTCATTTATTCATTCATTTTCTCTCAGCTTAGTCCCTTTATTCATCAGGGGTCGCCACAGCGGAATGAACCACCAACTTATGATGCCCTTACTGGGAAACATCTATACACACTCATCCAAACACATACATGCAATTTAGTTTATTCAATTCACCTAAAGCGCATGTCTTTGGACTGTGGGGGAAACTGGAGCACTTGGAGGAAACCGACACGAACACGTGGAGAACATGCAAACTCCACATAGAAATGCCTACTAACCCAGCCGGGACTTGAACCAGTAACCCTCTTGCTGTGAGGTGACAGTGCTAACCACTGAGCCACCAAAAACCCTTTTGGGAACTTTTAGTAAACAGTTCTTAAAAACAACCACTTTATTTCTTCTAAAGATTTACTTTTTTCTACTATTAAGAACTGTTAGATGGAGAGGTTCCTTTGATGTTTAAAGGTCCTTCATGGAACTATTTATGCCACTAAAGCACCTTTATATTTAAGTACGTCTGTATTCTATGGAGCCGTTTGAAACTATATGGAAGCATTGTGCAGATTCCCTGAATGTCAAATGATCTGCAAGAAACCATCAAACCTCAACTGAAAAAATGACCATCTTTTCACAAAACATTATATATACTTTATACTTTAAACATTATATAAATATTACATATACTGCACAGTGGCGCAGTGGGTAGCACGTTCGCCTTACAGCAAAAAAGTTCGCTGGTTCGAGCCTAGGCTGGGTCAGTTGGCGTTTCTGTGTGGAGTTTGCATGTTCTCCACGTGTTCGTGTGGGTTTCCTTCGGGTGCTCCGGATTCCCCCACAAGTCTAAAGACAGGTACAGGTAGGCTAAATTGTCCGTAGTGTGTGTGTGTGTGTGTGTGTGTGTGTGTGTGTGTGTGTAAATGAGTGTGTATGGATGTTTCCCAGTGATGGGTTGCAGCTAGAATGGCATCCGCTGTGTAAAACATATGCTGGATTAGTTGGCGGTTCATTCCGCTGTAGCGACCCCAGATTAATAAAGGGACTAAACCGAAAAAGAAAATGAATGAATGAATAAATGAGTTCTTAAAATAGGCACTGTCACCTCACAGCAAGAAGGTCGCTGGTTCGAGTCCCGGCTGGGTCAGTTGGCATTTCTGTGTGGAGTTTGCATGTTCTCCCGGTGTTCGTGTGGGTTTCCTCAGGGTGCTCCGGTTTTCCCCACAATTCAAAGATATGTGGTACAGGGGAACTGAATAAACTAAATTGGCTGTAGTGTGTGTGTGTGTGTGTGTGTGTGTGAGAGAATAAGTGTGTATGGGTGTTTCCCAGCACTGGGTTGCAGCTGGAAGGGCATCCGCTATGTAAAACTTATGCTGGAATAGTTTTCATGGAATCATAGGTGCCAATTATGACTCTTTATTTGTAATAAGATCAGTTTAATTGAATATTTGTGCTTCTGATTGTGTGTGTGTGTGTGCGTGTGTGTGTGTGTGTGTGTGTGTGTGTGTGTGTGTGTGTGTGTGTGTGTGTGTGTGTGTGTGTGTGTGTGTGTGTGTGTGTGTGTGTGTGTGTGTGTGAAGCTGAAAGGTGTTTTCCTTGTGGGGTTTCTCTCTCATCATTGAGATGCATGTGGATGTAGATGGCACAGTGCCCAGATCACAACAACACACATCCTCTCTCTCTCTCTTTCTCTCTCTCTCTCTCTCTCTCTCTCTCTCTCTCTCTCTCTCTCTCTCTCTCTCTCTCTCTCTCTCTCTCTCTCTCTCTCTCTCTCTCTCTCTCTCTCTCTCTCTCTCTCTCTCTCTCTCTCTCTCGTTCAGACACTTCGTACTAATACTTCTGTTTTCAAACTAAACCAGTGCGTCTCAGCACAGACATGGACTAATATATTTAAGGAACACACATAACATGAGACAGATAGATGTTTGCAAATAGTGTCATCATCTGAGTTTCTTATAAAGACAGTCACACACACGACCCATAACAAACTGAGCAAGTGTATTGCGTTGGGAACACACACTCTGGAAAACGAGCAGAACTTGTGGCGGTCTCTGAACAGATGTCCGACGTCCTGAAATGTGAGTAAATCTCTGGTCTTAAGCTCCTCTCTCTCTGTGCTTCTCGCTGGTAACAGGACGCCGCTTAAGTCAAAGCATGTTTGTGTGTGTGTGTGTGTTTGCTCTTTGATGTTTGACTTTCTGTGTGTTTAATGTGAAACGACTCCCAGCATCCTTGTGATCTTGTCATTCTCTTTTGTTCTGGATCAGACGAGTTATTTTGGACTTGATTATCTGTCATGTTCTGGCTCCATTTCTTTTAGACTGACCTCGGATCAGAAGAAGTGTATATTCTTCAAAGAAGTCTATTATTAGAATATGATATTAGATATTATTAGAATACCTTCTTTTTCTGTGTATTCCTGTAGTGTTATTCTAAGGCAAGCATCATTGCTCGTTATTTTAATGTGTTTTGGGTACTGTTACGGTTTCATTTTTTGAGTTATATTATTTACATATTATTTATATTTGAATTTGAAAGTTTTAGTCGTTTTCTATTTTTTTTTAAATGCGTCCATCTAGTTTTTTTTTATCTTTATGTCAATTTTAGTTTTTGTTATTTTAATTCATCGTAATATTAAATCTATAAATAATTAAAAGTGTTGCGGAAATCATTTTCACTCAGAAGTTGATATTCATTTTCACAAGTAATTAGTTACAATAAGAAATATATAATCTAATAAAGAATTATAAATATATAATATATAATAGAAATATTTTAGACATAAGAAATTGTTTTATATGTAGCTGAAATACAAAAAGACAATAATTAAAACGTATGTTACTTAAAATAAAGATAACTAAAAGTAGATTAAGGGACTTGAATTTTTAAGTTTAATATTAAAAATAACAATACTTAATGTCAGTATATTTGATTACATGTTTTTTTATAGTTTGAGTTATCTATTTAGTAGTTTTCTATTTTTTTTAAATGCGTCCATCTAATTTTTTAATCTACAGATGAAGTCAGAATTATTAGCCCCCCTGAATTATTGGCCCCCCTGTTTATTTTTTCCCCAATTTCTGTTTAAAGGAGAGGATTTTTTCAACACGTTTCTAAACATAATAGTTTTAATAACTCATCTCTAATAACTGATTTATTTTAAGTGTTGCAGAAATCATTTTCACTCAGAAGTAGTTGATATTCATTTTCAAATGTAGTTAGTTACAATAAGAAATATATAATCTAATAAAGAATTCTAAATATAATAGAAATATTTTAGACATAAGAAAGTTAAGAAGTTTTATATTGTAGCTGAAGTACAAAAAGTGATAATTAAAATGTATGTTACTTAAAAGAAAGATAACTAAAAGTGAAGTAAAGGGCACCTGTGATGAAAATCATCTTTTGAGAGCTGTTTGGACAGAACTATGTACAGTGTGTCCACAGTCATATTGGGGTGATACTGATTAAACACAATAAGTCTCTTTTTAAAACTTTCCTGATGTTAAAATAGGATTAAAATTCCTCCCATTTTGAGGTCGACCGCAACGTGACGTAGGAGTGCGGTTTCATTAACATGTCTCCGTAATAATACGTATAATCATATCAACAAGACAGGACATGCGCAAAGCAACTGGGATAAAAAGATCTGTTCAACTTTCTGTGATCATCAATCATCATCAAATGTGATCAAGAATGAGTTTTACAAGTTTAAAATCTTTTTAAAACAGTGCGTGTTTGTAATGAATTACAGCGATTTTACTAACTTTACTTTATCACCACAGCCGCATGTCAGTACAATTATAACAGATAGACAACCGTGCTGAACTGTGCTGGTAGATTCTGTGTGTGACGTTGTGGCTCTGTTGCCAAGCTACTACCAGTGTTACCAGATATAGCAGACTTTTTCCAGCCTAAAAGCTGTCCAAAACCCACCCAAACGCACAAAAAAAAAACGGCTAGAATATTAGATTAATATTTTATTTATTTTTAATTGATTTAAATCAAAATTAACCTAGTTACTTTACCTGTGATAATTGTTAACCATACAGCAACCAACACCAGCAGTCACAGAACCACAACATAACCGGATCACATCGAAACGTTGCCCCCCTCTCACACACTGCACTACCTATTAGAGTATGTTTTACTTTCGAAATGGGGTATAAATTCATCCCATTTGGCTTTTAAATTCTTTGGAACATAATTAGGTGCTGCTTGTCAATCAGACAATGCTTCTAGGTTTGTTCTTGCTGTCAATTGCAGGAAAAAATGATTGATAAACCGCTGTGAGTTTAACTGCAGGTGCTGCGTGATGCGCGTGCAAGCAAGTTTATGTTAATCGTCTTCTTGCAGACGTGGCAATAAGCCTCGTGGCTGTTGCCTGATTTAAGTCTTTAAATCTTGAATCCGCAGCCAGAGGTCCGAAAACTTGCATTTCCCCATGTTTTAATTTAATTAATGAACGAAAGCGAGCTCACCTATATGGTTGGCAGCAAGCCAGGCGGGTACCCAGTTTGTTTCAGCGTGCGTGCAAACGAACACCACCTCGCATGATATCGCTCAGGTCCTGCTCTCAACATATAATAAATCCAGGCAAATTTTAGAATAAAGGCCTGCACTTAGCACAAATTGAAATTTTATGTAAAAAGTTGGGCTTGAAAATGTAATACCTCGTCAGGTGACGTTTATTACTTTTTAATACTTTTTAATGGCCTTGATTTTGGCTAATTTCATTTACTACCTTACACTACCAGAAGTAGTTGATATTTATTTTCACCAGTAATTACAAGTTAAAATAAATAATAAAATGTATTTTATATTCAAAAATTTATATTGTAGCTAAAATACAATAAGACAATAATTAAAACACGTGTTACTAAAAGCGAAGATAGCTAAAAGTAAATTAAAGGACTTTTATTTTTATGTTTATTTTTAATAATAGTACTTCATTCCAGTATATCTTATTACAAACATGTTTTTTTATACACTGAAAAAAATTATTCATTGGTTTTACAAAAATGTTTAAGGTAAATGGTTGCAAACAATTTATATGGTGCAAATGAATTGAGCATTACTACATTTAATTTATTTGTTTAAATTCAGCCCATATAAATTGTTTGCAACCTCTTACCTTAAAACTATTTGATAAAAATCCAATGAATCATTTTTTCAGAGTGAGTAATCTAGAACCCTGTTGCTCGCTCATTCATTTCAGTATTTAAGAGATGATTTAATATCTTTTGCTTTATAATTTTTGCTATATTGTTTTGCTTATCTTTTATTTGTCATGTCCAAATGGAGTTCTCCAGCCTATGGTATCCAGTGGTGGTCTGGTAATGGTTAACTAGCGGTTAACTCAACCTGCAGGTTTGATTGGTTTGCATGAGGTCAAAGTACTGTATAATGGACAGCGGTTGGAGTTGTGAAGCGGTGCTGGATCTGTTTATGCACATGTTTCCGTTTTTGTGTCGAGAAGTGAAATCCTGATAGGCAGAAATGGAAACGTTGTGCTGTTTCCTTCACAGAGATGGCAGGACACAAACCAGGTTCACGCAGATCTCAAGATCAGGTAAAATGGGTCTGGCTGACCTCTAAATGACATCTGAGTTGATCTGAGACAGTTTTTTACATGCTTAGATATTACTCCAAGTCTATGCAAAAAAGTGCTATTATATGAAATAACTAAACATTAAAAATGAAAAATGAACAGGACTGCATGAAAAAAAGAATTATCAATATCATGAATGAATTACAACATAATATCTAAAAAAATTATTTATTTATTTATTTATTTATTTACTTTGTCATTATTTATTCCTTTTTTATTTATTTTGACATTATTTATTTGTTCGTTCATTCTTTTATATCTTTTATTTATTTAGTATTTTTAATTCATTATTTATTCATTTATTTTGTCATTATTTTAATTAATTAATTAATTTATTTATTTATTCATTCATCAATCATATGTTTTATTTATTATTTAAAAAATTATTTATTTATTTATTCCTTTATTTATTTATTTTGTCATTATTTATTGATTTATTTATTTATTCCTTTATTTATTCATATCTTTTATTTATTATTTTTAAAATTATTTCTTTCTTTCTTTCTTTATTTTGACATTATTTATTTATTCATTATTTTTTTACATTTATTTATTTATTCCTTTGTTTATTTATTTTGGCATTATTTATTTATTTATTTATTTATTTATTTATTTATTCCTTTATTTTAACATTATTTATTTATTTGTTTGTTTATTCTTTCATATCTTTTATTTATTTAGTTTTTTTAAATTAATTAATTAATTTATTTATTTTGTCATTATTTTAAATTAGTTTTTCATTTATTCATTCATTCATAAACCATATCTTTTATTTATTATTTTACAAATATTTATTTATTCCTTTATTTACTTATTTTGTCATTATTAATTAATTAATTAATTAATTTATTTATTTATTTACTCCTTTATTTTATTTTGTCACTATTATTTATTTATTAATTCATTTATATCTTTTATTTATTTATTATTTTAAAAAATAATTATTTATTTATTCCTTTATTTGTTTATTTTGTCATTATTTATTTATTTATTCCTTTTTTATTCATTTTGTCATTATTTATTTATTTATTTATTTGTTAATTCATTCATATCTTTTATTTATTTATTATTTTTTTTAATTATAATTTCTTTATTCATTTATTTATTTTTAACATTATTTGTTTATTTGTTCATTCATTCATATCTTTTTATTTATTTATTATTTTAAACAAATAATTATTTATTTATTCCTATATTTATTCATTTATTTTGTCATTATTTATTTAATTATTTATTTGTTTTGTCATTATTTATTTATTTCTTTGGTTATCTCTTCTTCCAGTGAGACTTTATTCCCAAATCATAATTCAAAACCATACAATTAATAAAAAACATGATACAAAAAACATGTAAAAGTGTTCAGAGTTGGCAGTGTAGCATGTTTAAGTATAATATTAGGTATATTTTTAAAAGATGGTTACCACATACGAAAGAATCCATGTCATTTTGATGACTGATTTTGTTATATTGGTGGTGGTTTGTTGATGTTTTGAAATTTAGTTTTGGCAAAGTGCTGAGTCAATGAACAGAAATGAAAAGGATAGTACAGGATAGGTTTGTTCCTACAGTGGATATCAGTGGCTGTTTATTTCCCTAGCATTCTTCATATCATCTTGTTTTGTCAGAAGAAATTAATTCATAAAAGTATAGAAACACTAGAGTGTGAATAAACGATAAGGAAGTGTTCATTTTTAAGGTGAACTGTCTCTTTAAAAACTTATTTTAAGACCCTAAAACACTGTACACTTGTGTGTCTGTTGATAATGCAAATGAATGGAACATTGCCTCTGAAGTCCCAGGTGAGATTGTAGACAGCAGTGCATTGTGTTTGTGTGTTGTGTGGGTGTGGCCTGTATCAGATATGGGCGTGGCTAAACAAACCGTCACACTCCTGCTTCCACACTCGCACCTGACAGAGAAACACACACACCGCGAGCATTCAGAGAGTGAACGTTGATAATATGAGGACAGCCTGGATGTGAGAGAATGAGGGAAATGACAGACTGAGTTGAAATGATCCTGATGGAGGACACGGGGACGCACCAGCAGCCCCCGGAGAACCTGGTGAAGATCCCTTTAGAGGAGATGGAAAGTTTCTACAGGTTCATTGTTTCCTCTGATGGGCTGATCTGTAAGTTGATTGTTTGTCGTGTGTTAAGGAGATGAGATGATGTTTTTGTGGTGCATTGTTGGGTTTTGTGTCGTGGAGGTGGTGTTGGCAGTGATGATTATGGGATGTTTTTAGGGTGATGATGATACATCTGTGATTTGAATATGTGTTGAATGTGTGAATGTACAGTACTGTAGGTGGTCAGATTTAACAAGCGCAATGTTTTCAGTTCCCTGCATGGATTAAGCAGCCCACATTTCACTTAAAGGAATAGTTACTCTCAATTTGAATTCATACTTTATTTCTTATTGAAAAACACAGTACTGCTTAATAGTAGACATTTTGGAATAATTATTTATTTGATACTTCATTGTAGCCATCAGAACTTTAATTTTAGCCTTATTTATTTACTTTTATTTATTACTATTTTGGTTTACAATTTGTTTTAGGTTTTATTTTTATTTAAAGTCTTACTATTTTGCATCTGTCCTTGTAACTACCCGCAGATTATTAAAACAGTCCACGCTTCCCAGATACTGATGAACACCTTGAAAACTAAAGGCAAACAAACAAATCAATCAGTTTTACTCAACATAATTAAAAGCACATCAAATAGACGAAAGAATATACAACAATTTTTGCTTTACTGAGTTGGCCTGATAACCAGCAGTAGAATAATTAGGAGCATTTAATTTGTGTCTGCATTAATGTCTTACCATACTGTCTATGCCAACTCTCGCAGGTTAAATTAATCAAAAAGGATCACATGACTTCCATCTCAAACAACCCAATTGGAAACACAGAAATTCATCAAATAAACAAACAGCAACGAACATTTAAATAATGAAATACGAAAAACAAATATATAATAAAATACAAGTTGACCGGTTAGTCTGAGCTACACTCACTCTTATACTCTTACATTGTAACTTACACTCACCGGCCACTTTATTAGGTACACCTTTTGCCTTCAGATCTGCCTTAATCCTTTGTGGCATAGATTCAACAGGGTACTGGAAATATTCCTTTGTGATTTTGGTCCATATATGATAGCATTACGCAGTTGGTGTAGATATGTCGGCTGCACATCCATGATGCGAATCTTCCAATCCACCACATCCCAAAGGTGCTCTATTGGATTGAGATCTGGTGACTGTGGAGGCCATTTGAGTACAGTGAACTCATTGTCATGTTCAAGAAACCAGTCTGAGATGATTCGCGCTTTATGACATGGCGCATTATGCTGCTGAAAGTGGCCATCAGAAGATCGGAACACTGTGGTCATAATAGGATGGACATGTTCAGCAACAATACTCAGGTAGGCTGTGGCGTAGACACGATCCTCAATTAGTACCAATGGGCCCCAAGTGTGCCAAGAATATATCCCCATCACCATTACACCACCAACACCAGCCTGAACCTTTGATACAAGGCAGTATGGATCCATGCTTTCTTGTTGGTGATGCCAAAATCTGACCCTACCTTCCGAATGTTGCAGCAGAAATCGAGACTCATCAGACCAGGCAATGTTTTTCCAATCTTCTATTCTCCAATTTTGGTGAGCCTGTGCGAATTGTAGCCTCAGTTTCCTGTTCTTAGCTGACAGGAGTGGCACCCGGTATGGTCTTCTGCTGCTGTAGCAAATCCGCTTCAAGGTTGGACGTGTTGTGCGTTCAGAGATGCTGTCCTGCATACCTCAGTTGTAACGAGTGGTTATTTGAGTTACTGTTGCCTTTCTATCAGCTCGAACCAGTCTGGCCATTCTCCTCTGATCTCTGGCATCAACAAAGCATTTGTGCCCAGAGAACTGCCTCTCACTGGACATTTTCTCTTTTTCAGACCATTCTCTGTAAGCCCTAAAGATGGCTGTGCGTGAAAATCCCAGTAGATAGTTTCTGAAATACTCAGGTTTGAACTGCAGCAGATCGTCTTGACCATGTCTACATGCCTAAATGCATTGAGTTGCTGCCATGTGATTGGCTGATTAGAAATTTGCGTTAACAAGCAGTTGGTCAGGTGTACCTAATAAAGTGGCCGGTGAGTGTATACTTATATAATAACTCAAGTTTCAATTAAGTTAGTCCTTTATTTCAGTTGCCAACATTTGAAATTTCTTCAGTATTATTTTGTTAATTTCTAAGAATTCATTTAATCTAATATTTATATTTAATTTCTGTTTCATTTAAATTCATAACATTATTTTATTATATCTTTTCATAGCAACCAACTCTGAAACAAGCTCTAGCAACAAGCTCTGAAATGTGGGACTTAAATAACAACATAAACTATCATAACAAATAGTTCATATACATTTTTGGTCATTTTCGTGCACACTATTATTGGACTTCAGCTTAAAGCTCATGACTTTTTTTGTGGGGAGTTTCACAGAAAACCAAGTTGTTCTTAAAATGAAAAAGTTTGGGAACAATTCTTCATTGTTCAACATGAAAAAAAAAACAGCAAATGCAATTGGAATGACATGAGGGTGATCAATTTACCCAATTTTCATTTTTGGGTCAACTATCCCTTTACAGTTTAGTGTATTCATCTGCTAATCTATCTTTATCTGTAGGTAAAGTTGGAAGTAAACCATTTCTGCTGAGCATTAGTGTCCAGGATGTAGTAATGAGATGCACCTGTGTGTGTGTTTCTCCAGTCTGCACTCTGTCTGTCTGTCTGTCTGTCTGTATGTCTCAGAGCTTCTGCTTGAGGATTTTGCATAACCTTTGCAGTAGGAAAACAGCCAACATCAAACAAGGAAAGACAGAGCTCTTAAAACACAAGCGGTAAGAGGATCCAAGAGCATGTCTTTATTTGCCTATGGGGTTGGGGAGGTTTGCTTATAGTGTTTATGAGGACACGGTTCAGAGGGCAGGGTTGATCTTAAACTACTCTAGGTTTTGATCTGCATTGTTTGTTTTGGATTGGCTTGACTGCTTTATGAAGCCTGACCCTCTGTCGGTAAATAGAGTCAGCCATTTTGGCTCTAAGCATCCAACATGTGGGTGCAGAGTTGTGCTGTTTCAGCCATTCAAGCTTGGCTGGGCTGAATGCAAATGGGTTTATATATGCTGCTGATCACTAGAGATTGAAGCTATGGTGTCGACTCTCATGGGAGAAGAGGTGGAGCACTAACAAACTGCCAATGAACATTATTATTAGAAGGCTTGCACTTATGTTGCACTTATTATTTTCATTCACTGTCAAAAACATTATTGCTGGCTTAAATTTATTAGTTGAATCAAATTAACTTTTCTAGTCATTTCAACTTGCATTAATCAAACTGACTGAAAAAAAATTAGGTTAATCTTTGTATAATTTAAAGAATGGTTGAAACCTGATAAAAGATTAAAAGATGTTAAAGCAACATAAAATATGTGTTGTTTTGGCTTTTGTCATTACATTTTTTACAACAACTGCTTGTATTGCACAATTCATGTACTCCTGAATACATTGTTTTGACTATTTATGCTGTCTAAACCAAAGCATGTGGAAGCTGCTAAATCATATAGAGAAGGGCATAGTGAGTGGGTGAAATATTTTTTGGTAACTGAATAGGTGATAAAGCTGTTTAATTAGATTCTAGCCTAATATTTCACTTACTGTACTTGATTGAAATTGATAAGAAGAAACATGAATGTGGTCATCATTCTTGCTCTGGCAATCCTGGTTGAGTTTAGTCAAGCACAAATATATTTTGTGCCAACCTGATTTTACTAAGTAAGACATGTTTCTGGATTTACTGTACATCTACAGTATGTTGATCCTGGAACAACATTCCAATCAGAATTAAGGAATACATTTACTGTTTATGTCACTTCTACATGATTATTATCCTACTATTCTTCTGATTTTGTGAATAATTTTTTAATAACAGTTATGGTTGGGTTTAGGGGTAGGGAATATGAATATGTAACATAAAAGGATGTTCCAGGATCAACATAAATGTTAATTGCATCGTACTTGGGAAAATCATGACGTGCTATCTTTTGTTACTCAGACAGTTTTTTTTTCTCTAACTCTTCTGTTTGATTTTGTATAACTTTTTGGCCAGTCTATAGCACTCCTACCCCTGGTTTCACAAACAAGGTTTAAGGCTAGTCATGGATTAAATTGCATGTTTGAGCTGTCTCAACTGAAAATAACTTGCAGTGAGATGTCTTAAAATATGTCAGTGTCATTTTTTGTCTACAGGTGCACACTAGTAATGTATTTTTCTAAGGCTGTTTTTAAAAATGCGGCTTAAATGGCCTAATTTAACTAAGGTCTAGTCCTGGCTTAAGCTAAGCCCTGTTTGTGAAACTGGGCCCTAATGTTTCAAGAGTTCACACTTAGCTGATGATTGATTATAAGCAAGTTTGGCATGCTGTCCCTGGAGAGAGCCCTGAGTTCAAAAGGGGCTTGATCCCTGGGCTCCTTCCCATTTGCAGGGCGAGAGGGGAGCTTTGAGCTCAGGTAGATCTCGAGAACTCCCCCTTTTTGATAAGAGCTGATGACAGAAAACGATTGCTATGAAGAGATATGCTGCTAGATGAGAGTTGGACTGTAGTGCTAAATTTAGATTGATCAATTAACT
Source organism: Danio kyathit (assembly GCA_903798195.1). NCBI lineage: Eukaryota > Metazoa > Chordata > Actinopteri > Cypriniformes > Danionidae > Danio > Danio kyathit. Next base: position 57,628,291 of record LR812519.1, read on the forward strand.
TGTAGTGCATGTTTTTGGAATGTGGGAGGAAACTGGAGAACCCGGGGGAAACCTACGCACAGTGCTAGCTTGGCACAGAAATGACAGCCGGCCTGTTAAAGGACTAGAACCGGTAACGTTCTTGCTGTGAGGCAACAGTGTTAATCACTGGGCCATGGTGCCGCCCTATGAAAGAAAAGGTGGAGGAGTAGGGGTGATTCTTCAAATCGAAGACTGTAGTGAGAAACCCTGGCTCTTTATAGTGGGTTAGGAATCGTCTGATTGGTGGATCATATATATATATATATATATATATATATATTTATAATTATTTTTTCGGGGTTTTCACCTTTATTGGATAGGACAGTAGAGAGAATTGACAGGAAAGCATGGGGAGCAGAGAGAGGGGAAGGATCGGCATAGGACCACGAGGCAGGAATCGAACTCGGGTCGCCGTGAGCACCGCCGAGTGCATATGTCGACACACTAACCACTACACCACTAGCGCTGACTGGATCATACATAGTTAATGCAGAACCAGCCGTGTGCAATCATAATCACGTGATCCTCTCGAAATTAGTTTATAAATAAACTTCACTTATTTTTCTTGTTCAACTGATTAGTACATCCCAAAAGTAGTGCTGTCGAAACAATAATCACAATAAATCACATCCAAAATATATGCTTGTATTCACATAATACACTGTATGTATGTGTGCTGTGCATATTTATATTGTGTATACATAAACATGCACACATACATGTATATAATTGAGAAAATGTTTATTTATATTTATAAATTAAACATTTTTATCTAATACAAATGATATATAACTATAAATGTGTATGTAAATATTTTGGTTTTGTGTTTTTATTTATTTAAAATGTTTTATTTATATACGGAATATTTAGACACAATACACACATTATATGAATATAAACTTTTATTTTGTATGCGATTATTAATCATGATTAATTGCTTGACAGCACTATCCAAAACATGACAACATTCAATTTCAGCAGCATGGCCTATTGATGACACATCCTGAGAACACTCTGCAGCTATACATAATGGATAAATAAATCACAGGAGAGTGTAATGCAGTACTTATCTGCTGTACATTATGGTAAAAATATTTATAAAAAAAAAAAAGTGGCCTTCTTTCTTTGAACTTTCGTCAGTGTGTGTTTGAGAAGCAGCTCATGAACGCATAATTGTTTGCTCAGAGTACATTTCTACTCTCGCTGAGTTCATACATGCTGTATACTCAGCAATACTTTGTTTTGTCAAAATCGACCCATGTTGTGGTGTGTGTTTACTCAAGCAGATCTCTTATTGCGTGGGTTTTGCTATTATCAGAGACTGGCATTGAAGCTGACTCGAGTAGGAGCTATTTTTAGACTGAAGAGATACGTTTCTCAATGTTGGCTGGATTTGAAAGTATGCCTTTTGACATGTAAAGTATACTTTTGCAGACGTAAAAAAAAAAAAATATATATATATATATATATATATATATATATATATATATACTTACAGTAACTAAGACTGTACGTTATTGGACATTGCAATATTTCTCTCTCTCTCTCTCCCTCTCTCTCTCTTTCTCTCTCTCTCTCTCTCTCTCTCTCGCTCTATATGAGCAATATGACATGAGTAGCAAGTGTGATATGGCTGTGTATCAGCCATATCGCACTGTTACGAGTGTGATGTATTTTTTTTGTATTAGGAACTACTTTCTTCTACCATTAATTAGCTATGTTTCCATCCAAAAATGCGAATTAACTTTATGCACAAAACTGGATTATTGCCTAAAAGACGTGCGAATAAAGCAGCTTTTCCATCAAACGAGTCAAATCGAACAAAATAGTCACTTCCTGATTAACTGGCGCCAAATATCAACAGTAAAAACAGAATTTGCCGCGGTGGGAGAAGCTGCGTGAATCTTTTCTTCATTTAATAAATGACTTGCGCCTCAGAAGACAATCCTGACATGCAGTGAACACGCGGTGGCGTTTGAAGGCGTGAGACGCGGAGCACATATGATCTTGACAGCTCTGGAGGTCATTAATAATATAATAACACTAATACTGAAATGAGGCGACGCGGTGGCGCAGTAGGTAGTGCTGTCGCCTCACAGCAAGAAGGTCGCTGGTTCGAGCCTCGGCAGGGTCAGTTGGCGTTTCTTTGTGGAGTTTGCATGTTCTCCCTGCGTTCCCGTGGGTTTCCTCCGAGTGCTTTGGTTTCCCCCAAAGTCCAAAGACATGCAGTACAGGTGAATTAGGTAGGCTAAATTGTCTGTAGTGTATAAGTGTGAATAAGTGTGTATGGATGTTTCCCAGAGATCGGTTGCGGCTGGAAGGGCATCCGCTGCGTAAAACATGTGCTGGATAAGTTGGCAGTTCATCCACTGTGGCCCCCAGATTAATAAAGGGACTAAGCCAAAAAAAAAGAAAATGAATGAATACTATAAATGGTTATGGCATTTTAGACTGACCATAACAACACTTCAGATGGTTTATAATGTGCTCAGCCTGCTGGTTTGTCCATTCACACACATTTTCATCATCACATGATCTCTTATAACAAAATCACATGACTTTTTTTAATGCGCACAGTGGAATTTGTTTGATAAAAGTGTTTCCATCGCAGTTTATGCGCATCTTTTAATGAGTGACATGTTTTTTAAAATTCTGCACAAATCTTGATGTTCTGTGTGCTTCTTTGCTCCATTATCTCTTCACATCATCATTTTCATTGGCTTTATGAGCATCTCCCCCTTCAGCTTTACTGTCAGTGTGTATTACAGTCACTGTTTTCTCATGCTTGCTATTTTTGCTGAGTTCATACGTTTTGTCAGTTAATGCAGTGAGTTTTCTTCTTTTTATAGACAGACATTCACAGATCCCAGTGAATTTAGATGCATGAATGTCATTCATTAAAGGATGCTTCCTCTTGGTATAATTTGGTTTCATGATGTTTCTTTGCATTTGGTTGAGGAACCAACATTTTGACACAAATCAGCTGCTATAATTATTTCTGCTCTTCCTCTTCGGCTTAAGCATTGTTCTTTTGTTTTTGCTTCTTTTATTGTGGCTTTTCTTATCATAAATGGTTTGATTTGGAACAGAGAAGTAAGCAAGGCATTTAATTTGAGACTGTAAATAAATCTTTTAATCAAAAGTTGTCTATCGCTGGCGATTTATGGGTGTTTTTTCTTTCCGTTTACACTCATGCATTGAAGATTTCAATTTGCAGTTTAAAAAGAAGTGATGTTTGTTGACGTTGTTAGTGGTTTAAAACAGTATATTGTATAGGAAATATTATGTGTAGAAATGGAAACAAATCTGTGAAAAAAATAAGTAATATACAGTACTGTGCAATACAAGTTTTAGGCCAAACATTAAACATTAAATCTGTTGTTTTACTGATGGTATAATGGATATACTTGACCCTTTACAATAAAATTAGTCTTACGTGTACGTTGCTTTGTCAATTTCTTTTAAATGTGGGAGAGACGCTATTTTTTGAGCTGCATTTCTGCGTTGTTGTTGTTAGCAATATTGTTTAAGTTGTGTAAATTGATGGAATTGTGAATACAGATAGGTTTTAGTCCATGGATTTTGGTTACGTAGTTACATTATGTTCATAATTTTAAATATATAAATATATATGTATGTGTGTGTGTGTATATGTGTGTTTGTTTGTTTGTGTGTATATGTGTGTATGTGTATGTGTGTGTATATGTGTATATATATATATATGTGTGTGTGTGTGTATATGTGTATATATATGTGTATGTGTATATGTATATATATATATATATGTGTATGTGTATATGTATATATATATGTGTGTGTATATGTGTATGTATATATATGTGTGTATATGTGGGTGTGTATATGTATGTATATATATATATATGTATATATATGTATGTATATATATATATATATATATATATATATATATATATATATATGTATATATATATATATATATATATATATGTATATATATATGTATATATATATATATATATATATATATATATATATATATATATATATATATATATATATATATATATATATATATATATATATATATATATGTATATATATATATATATATATATATATATATATATATATATACATACATATATATATATATACATACATATATATATATATATATATATATATATATATATATATATATATATATATATACACATATATATATATATATATATATATATATATATATATATATATATATATATATATATACATATATATATATACATATATATATATATATATATATATATATATATATATATATATATATACATATATATATATATATATATACATACATACACACACACATACACACACACACACACACACACACACACACACACACACACACACACACACACACACATACATACACATATATATGTGGATTAATACTGAATGTGTGTCGTTATTACTTGGGGTTAGGTTTAAGAGTAGAGTAGCATGCTGGTGTTTAACTGCTTTGCTTTATTGCATTCCTGCATTGGGCTCTCATACTTTCTGCTACTTCATACTGTAGCTGTGGTGGGCATTTCTTTCTGTGTCACGCTTAACGCAGTCGACCAATCACAACAGACTGGGTCATCCGTCTGATCAGCGCAGATTAGCTTCGCGCTAAGGTGGGGTGTGGGAACAAATGAATCACTAAACGATTAATATGGGAGTTGGGATAAATAGGTAAAAATAAATGCATATTATAAGACAATGAAAGTGTTTTTTGACATTGCATGCATATCAGCATGTTGTTGGAGACCCCCAAAACCAAAATATGACCTTTTATAATGCAAAATAGGGGCTCTTTAAGAATACAAAAGAGGATATTTTAGACTTATTTTAGACTTTTATTATGATCTATAAACACGTACACTTGACTCTGGACCACAAAATTGAGATTTATATATAGATCTGAATAAATAAGTTTCCATTGGTTTGTAGGGCAATAATTTAAAATCTGTAATCTGAGGCTGCCAAAAAAAATCTAAATACTGAGAAAATTGACTAAATTAATCTCTTAACAATGCATATTACTAATAAAAATTTTAAATATTTACAATATAAAATTTACAAAACATTAAAAATTATTTTGACCTATACAGTGTAAGTTCTTATTGTGGTCACAAATATATTCACAGATGAATACATGACTTTAAAGACATGAGAATAAGTCAATAACGATAACTTAGGCATCCAGTTTCCTCACTGATTTTTCAAGTTAAGAAAAATGTGACCATATAAACACACGCAGTAATGAAGTCTTCCTGTTTGGTGCAACTGGGTGAATTTAAAGTGATTTTTCTGTCAGGAGTGAGTGTTGATAATTCGGACGCAGATTCCTAAACACACTGGGCTTCTGTTAGAGTTTGTGTGTTGATTAAATCTGACTGATAAGGGGGTGTGGTGACATGACAGTCCCCCGAGTGCTGCTAACCGCTGGTCAACTGCAGTCCAGACGTTCGTCTATCGCCCTCCAGACCAGAGAACGTGCCCGCCGTCAACACTAATGTGGGTTAATGATGGCAGATTGTGACACTGGCATCAAACGTTGCCCAAAAAAAAAAAAGGAAAATGGGTGAAAAATGCAGATTGGAGTAAAAAAAACAAAAGAAAACCAAAAGCATGCCTCTGGTAAACAACTCGTGCGTTATTCAAAGGAAATGCCTGATCACATGACAGTATTTCATTGCTTTTCTCCTGATCGTTGGGATTTTTCTGTAATTATAAAAAGGAAGTTTAAGCTTCAGAGCCTGCAGAGGAAGTTCTTGCATCCTTTTTTTTTTGTTGTTGTTTGTTTGTTTTTGTTATAAAGCAGACGTGTTGTCATGCTAATATCCTGTGGTGGCTCTGTGTGTTCCTGAGACTTTTCATTGCAGGTGCCTTTTATCTTATTCAAGCTTATTTCCTGCTTTATTGTAGACGCCACAAGATATAACTAGATTATGCGTGTCATTTTGGCTATTTTTGCATAGCTTTCTGCATGAAATGGATGTTGTGATAGTCTGGCACACTATTAAACATCTATCATTTGGAAATGATGTGCATAAAGAATGATGTACACAAATACTGTATATCATGAATGCAGCAAAATACCGTAATTAGGCCTGTCACAATAATCAATATATCAACTTATTGTGCAATACTTGGAGATGACCTCAATAATTTTTGCCATTGCAATATACTGCATATTCACAAATTTACAAATAACGTTGAAGCCATTTTATAAATACAATGACATTTACATTCTACGTCACCGCTATTAAAGTTTATAATTGGACATTTACCTAATAGGACATTTAATAGTATAAATAATAGGACATTCAGCTTTTTAACATCAGATTATAGAATCTAAATAACCTAATGATGAGTATTTAAAAGTGTTTATGGTTATTTGCATTATTGTTCTGTTATATAATCATTATATATATATATATATATATATATATATATATATATATATATATATATATATATATATATATATATATATATATATATATATATATATATATTAGTGGCATAAAATGATCTCAAAATGACAATATTATCACTTGTTGCAACGATTTCTGTGACAGTATATCAAAAAACAACAATTCCTTATCTTGACAGGCCTATCCGTAATGCAGATATACTGTAGCTGTCCACTTTGTGTGTTTAGACTGCAATTTTATAACCTGAAATTCTGAAATAAATAATTATAAAAATAATAAAAGAAAGGTAATTTCGACTGTTTATTTGACTTGCAGTTTAGATTTTTTCAGATTGGTAAGATTTAATTTTTAGAATTCCCTCAATGAAGTCAGAATTGTGTGAATTGCTTTTACTCATCCTTGCAAGTTACTTCTTACCATTCTAATTTTAAACATAATATTAATAATAATAATAATAATAATTTTGTTAGGTTAATGATGATGATGATGATAATAATAATAATAATGATAATATAATTGTTGTTGTTGTTGTTGTTGTTAAATATTAGTAATAAGGTTAGTAAGGTTACTAATTAGGTTGTTAATAATAATAATAATAATTATAATTATAATAATAATATAATTGTTGTTGTTGTTGTTTAATAGTAGTAATAATAATAATATTGTTAGGTTAATAATAATAATTATAATAATTAATAATAATAATAATAATAATAATTATTATTATTATTTTATTATTATTATTATTATTATTATTATTATTATTATTATTATTACTACTACTATTAACCTATTATTATTATTATTATTATTATTATTATTATTTATATAACAGCAACAACAATGATATTATTATTATTATTATTGTTATTATTATTATTATTATTTATTTAACAGTAACAACAATGATATTATTATTATTATTATTTTTATTTTCATCGCTGTTGTTTATTATTATTATTATCATTGTATTATATATTTTTGTATTTATTATTGTTGTTGTTGTTGTTGTTGTTTTTGTTAAATGAATAATACAACCAATTATTTTATTATATAGTGGATTTTGTGTTATTTTTTTATACTGCCAGAATGAGTTTTTTTTTTTTTTGATGTTGCTAATATTCCTTTGGTACATTACTGTAGATGTGCAGTATGTGTGCCAGCAGGCCAGTGAATCCAGTGGTTGTCTGTGGCCTGCAGCTCCTTTATCTGAGCTGAATCTGATCTCTGTGTGATCTTTAGATGGTTTGCTCTGACCAAACCCATGCAAATACCCACCACAGACTGCGTGGGTCTGATCACATGACCAGTGTGTGTCAATACTGTATATTTGACACGTGCACCAGCATATCTTAAAGTATGTTTATTTAGGATGTAGTATTTTAATTTTATTTTACATTGTTGTATTATTTAATCATTTTAATTTAATTGATTTATTTATTTTATTTCATTTAATATTTTAAATTTTATTTAATTTTTATTTTATTTTATTAATCAAGAGGTTCCAAACCTTTATGAATTTATTTATTCTGGTGAACACTAAAAAGCATTTTTTAAAGAAGCTGAAAACCTACAGCTAAAACCTGAAAAATACGGTGGAAGTCAATGGTTACAGGTTTTCTACATTCTTCAAAATATCTTCTTTTGTGTTCAACAGAAGACAGAAGATCCAACAGGTTTTAACAAGTAGTTGACAGAATTATCAGTTTTGGGGGCCTTTAATTCAATTGAAGTTTGAGTTCAGTTCACTTCAGTGTATTTAGTACAATAAACTTTCATGTTTTAATGAAATTTCAGTTATATTATTTTATTTATTTATTGTATTTGTTTTATTTATTTTATTAAAACATCCATTATGAAAGACAATTTCCTCCAAAGATATGAAGAATCTTGTGCTTTCCTAAAAGCGACTCTCAGTTAAAAAAATAATACAATAAACTTTCATCAATGTTAGAATATAATTTCTATAGTCATATACTATTCAGTTTTACAATTGTCTGAACGGACTACTTTTAAAAAACACTATTAGTAAAGCTTATTTGCTACATTGTTTAGCCTTTGTTATTTAATGACATTTTAATTGCATAACATTTTATATAATTTATTAATTGTATTTAATTAAATTTAATTGTTTATTTAATTTTATTTCATTAAAACATTCATTATGAAAGACAAGTTCCTCCAAAGATACGGAGAATCATGTTAATCTCAGTAAAGAAATTTATTACAATAAACTTTCATAAATGTTAGAATTCAATTGAATCAATCGTATACTAATCAAGTTGTACAATCATATTCTGAAAGATAAAACTACATTTAAAAAAAAAAACATGATTGACAAAGCTTAGTCACAACATTGTTTAGTCTTTGTCATGTAATGACATATTTTTAATTATTTAATTAAATTAAATTTTTATTTTAGTTTAGTTTAGTTTAGTTTAGTTTAGTTTAGTTTATTTGCTTGGTAATTGTTTTTCACTGACCCGGGTTTCACACTCAACTTCTCAAATGATTTGAAAATCCCCTCTTTTTGGTACATTTGCTGACTCGGCATATTTCTCAGATCTGTGATCACGGTTCTTTTTCTGAAGGCGATTGTTAAATGTTAAAGTTTTTATCTTGTTTGAAAAGCCTCAGATTCAGGTTGAGTTGGGAAAGCTGTTTGTGTATCAGTGAAAAGAAAAGCATGTTTCTACAGCAATATGAGAATTACAGGAAAACATCCATTATGAAAGACAATTTCCTCCAAAGATACGAAGAATCATGTGCTTTCCTAAAAGCGGCTCTCAGTAAAAATTCATCATTCCCTTGTGACTCAAATGAGCACAAGATTTCTTTTGAAAGATGATGATCACACACACCTGAAATGACTCAATTAATATAAACACTATTAATACACAGTAATAATACAAAATATATGATTGAAGCACATCTAAAAATGGAAAGTGTAGAAAGTGTAGTGTTAAT
>LR812519.1:57642751-57712751 GCA_903798195.1 Danio kyathit
AAAACATATGAGAACAACTCGTGACTAGTTAGTCAACTTGTACATTTTTATTTTGTGCTACAATGTTTGTAACAAGTGAGGCAGCACACGGGTGATTCTAATCTCTTAATAATAAAGGTTTGAGTTCATTAAAGGGATAGTTCACCCAAAAATGAAAATTTACTCATCAATTAATCATTGACTTCCACTGCATTTGGATGGAAGTCAATGGTTACAGCTAACATTTTTTTAAATATCATTGTGTTGAACAAAAAAATGAAACCTATAAATGCTAGGAAACATTTGAGCGAGTAAATGTAAATTTAAAATGTAAAAAATTTGTAAATGTAGAACTTTCCTACTAATTACCTTAAATCTTTATGATTAAGCATTATTTAACAATTGCATGTGTTAATGTGACTCAGAAAAAGACAGTTATTTTGCTTGCATACACACTCAGAAATAAAGGTACAGGAGCTGTCACTGGGGCAGTACCTTTTCAAATGGTACATATTTGTACCTGCAGGGTGCATAATGGTACCTCAAAGGTACTTTTTAGGTACTTTTGGCCACTAATATGCACATTTGAGGTACCACTGTGGACTCTTTGGGTACAAATATGTATCTTTTGAAAAGGTACTGCCCCAGTGACAGTACAGTACATAGTAGATCTTGCCGTATATACAATCTTAGTATACTCGGTGTACATACTCCCTGAGTTAAAGTTGTGCAAAAACACACGATAACATGAAATTCAAATTGATTTCAACATTTTCCTGATTCAGTCTACTGTAACTCAAAGCATGCTAGGAAGCAAGCATTTGCTTCTACTCAGTTTAAATTCAGGTTCAAAATTTGAGTTCAGTTTACTTTAGCCTATTTAGTACATTAAACTTTCATTAATGTTTGAATAAAATTTCATTAATCGCATAGTATTCAGTTTTAAAATGATCGTTGAAAATTAAGACTAAATAAAACTATAAGCAAAGCATATTAGCAACATTGTTTAGCCTTTTTTATTTACATTTGTATTATTTCCTTGCATTGTTATTAATTGCATTTTTTCCCCTCATTTTTGTTTATTTTAGTTGGCAGTGCATTTCAGATCTCATCAGAGTGCATAAAAGTTTCACACTGGAGGATAACTTTATAAATTTGGCTTTACTTTTCTATCATTGGTAGTTTTGATGTGCCATTTTTGTAAGCATAAAAGGCTGGTTTTGATGTGTCTAAATGTATTTAGTTTTCATTGATGGCTTTTTCTCTCTCGAGCTGAAGGGTTTTGAGTTCCATCAAAGGCTTTGCAGAACTATAGAGCTGTTTTATTCACAGCGGCAGACTCAGACAGGTGGTCCTGTGTGTGTGTGCGTGTGTGTGTGTGTGTGTGAGCGCGTGTCTGTGTGTGTGCGCGTCTTTTTCCCAGGCTATTTGTGAGTTGAGAATACAGACTTACAGCTCCATTCACTCTACTCTTTTAGATTGTTGCTGATCTGCCTGACCCTAAAGTGTTCTCATATAAAAGATCTTGAACTGGGTTTGTGTGCTAGTCCACAGGGCAGAGTAAAAAAAATTAACTAATAAAGAAAAATTTATTAAATGTAATTGTGGCACTTTACAAAATTTCATTAAACTAATTTGCTTCTGTGGTTTATTAATTACAGTTAATAATAGTTCAATTAAACATTACTGATGCGTTTTTAAAATCAGAAAACATTTGTATCCGGTAATAGTATTTAATGGGTTAATAAAGACAATAACAATCACTGTAACAATCAAGTTTCCTTAATGTTAACCATATTTGAATGAATCCTGTGTCAAATGCATTGCTCATTTAATAAATTTTAGTGTTTAATGTTATTAATGTTTTATGTAATATCAAACATATTGATGTATTATTATTATTATTATTATTATTATTATTATTATTATTATTATTATTATTATTATTACTTTTATGTCCTAATGGCATGTATGAAAAAAACAGTAATGCAAACACTTTAGTTTAAGTAACAATTCACACCATTTAATACTGGCATATTACTGGCCTATTATTATTATTCTATTACCTGTTCATAAGCATTTATATAGTATAATCTTATTTTAAATTCCAATACCTAAACCCAACTAACTGATATGCAGCTAAATAGTAGTTTATTGAGCTAAAAGTCTTAGTTAATGGTTTGTTAATAGCATGAATTAAACATTTAAAATAAAGTGTGACATACTAACATAAATAATTATTCAAATTAACATGAATTTTTTGCACATAAACTAAAGCTATCTACACTTACCGGCCACTTTATTAGGTACACCTTACTAGTACCGGGTTGGACCCATTTTTGCATTCAGAACTGCCTTAATCCTTCATGGCATAGATTCAAGGTGCTGGAAATATTCCTCAGAGATTTGGCTCCATATTGACATGACGGCATCACGCAGTTGATGCAGATTTGTCGGCTGCACATCAATGATGCGAATCTCCCGTTCCACCACATCCCAAAGGTGCTCTATTGGAATGAGTTCTGGTGACTGTGGAGGCCATTTGAGTATAGTGAACTCATTGTCATGTTCAAGAAACCAGTCTGAGATGATTCACACTTTATGACATGGCGCGTTATCCTGCTGAAAGTAGCCATCAGAAGATGGGTACACTATGGTCATGAAGGGAAGCACATGGTCAGCAACAATACTCAGGTAGGCTGTGGGCATTGACACGATGCTCAGTTGGTACTAATGGGCCAAAGTGAGCCAAGAAAATATCCCCCACATCATTACACCACCACCACCAGCCTGAACCTTTGATGCAAGGCAGGATGGATCCATGCTTTCATGGTGTTGACATCAAATTCTGACCCTACCATCCGAATGTCGCAGCAGAGATTCATCAGACCAGGCAACGTTTTTCCAATCTTCTATTGTCCAATTTTGGTGAGCCTGTTCCTGTTTCCTGTTCTTAGCAGGAGTGGCACCCGGTGTGGTCTTCTGCTGGAACCAGTCTGGCCATTCTCCTCTGACCTCTGGCATCAGCAAGGCATTTGTGCCCACAGAACTGGCGCTCATTGCATATTTTCTCTTTTTTGGACCATTCTCTGTAAACCCTAGAGATGGTTGTCTCAGTAGATCAGCAGTTTCTGAAATACTCAGACCAGCCGTCTGGCACCAACAACCATGCCACGTTCAAAGTCACTTAAGTCCCCTTTCTTCCCCATTCTGATGCTCAGTTTGAACTGCAGCAGATCGTCTTGACCATATATATATATATATATATATATATATATATATATATATATATATATATATATATATATATATATATATATATATATATATATATATATATATATATATATATATATATATATATATGCCTAAATGCTTTGAGTTGCTGCCATGTGATTGGCTGATTAAAAATTTGCGTCAACGAGCAGTTGGACAGGTGTACCTAATAAAGTGGCCGGTGAGTGTAAATACTCTTATTTAATAATTTACACATGTACAGTTTAAAATGATTATTAATTATTTAAATATTTCCCAAATAATGTTTAACAGAGCAAGGAATTTTTCACAGTAAGTCTGATAATATTTTTTGTTCTGGAGAAAGTCTTAGTTGTTTTATTTCGGCTAGAATAAAAGCAGTTTTTTTTTTTTTTTAAACATTTTAAGGTCAATATTATTAACCCCCCTAAGCAATATTTTTTTGACTGTCTACAGAACAACCATTGTTACAATAACTTGCCTAAATACCCTAATTAACCAAGTTAAGCCTTTAATTTGCACTTTAAGCTCAATACAAGTGTCTTGAAAAAATATTATTTACTGTCATCATGGCAAAGATAAAATAAATCAGTTATTAGAAATGAGTTATTAAAACTATTATGTTTAGAAATGTGTTGAAAAAACTTAGCTCTGCTAAACAAAAATGGGGGGATATATACTGTATATACTGTATATATAATTCAGTTAAAAATTCAGGCGGGCTATTAATTCTAAGTTCAACAGTATGCGAAGTAACCTTCTTTCTTACTCACTTTAATATAGAATGAGTCTCATCCTAGATGCTCATCCAGTAATATAGACAGCTGTGCTTTGACAGCTCCGCCCCTTAGTCCGGCCTCAGTTTTCTGATTGGGTGTCTATTATTAATCCACAGGGAGCTGGCAGAGTAACAAACACAGAAAACTCTCTCTCTCTCTCTCTCTCTCTCTCTCTCTCTCTCTCTCTCTCTCTCTCTCTCTCTCTCTCTCTCTCTCTCTCTCTCCCTCTCTCTCTCCCCCCTCTCTCAAACCTGTTAGTGGCAGGACAGGACGATTAGAGAGTGAGTGTTTGCGTATGTAAGAGCTTATCCTCTCTTCCACACACACACATACACACATTCAGGTTGCTACAGAATTGCATTCTGGTTTGTTTAAGCGGCTGCCCTGAGGCTTTTCCTCTGTTTAACTCCACCGTCTGCTGCGTCCACCTGCACGTGTGTGTGTGTGTGAGTAACCTGATGCCGCTGGAGCTGGTGTGCTGGGAGATGCGGATATGTGAAGTGCGCTGACGGACGCTTTAGCTTCAGTAATGTCCTGCGGAAGAATGAAGCCCCAGAGATAGAGGCACCTGGAGACCGGCGGAGGTGCTCTCTGAGTGGGATGGAGCTCAACCGAGTGTCCCTGCTCTGTCAGGACATTACCAGACTCTGGCTGCAGCTCAAAGTCTTGACAGGTAGGAAACTCGACCAGTGCTGTAGATACAAACGGGGAACTATTGAGTGAGGTTGGGGTTACTGTATGTTCCTTGAGAACTGCCTTTTGGCGTTTTATGTTTTTTTTTTTGGTGGTTGTGTGGAATTTGTTAGTATTTAATCGGTAACTTTTAGCTTCAGATATCTGTGATGTTTGTATGTTGTACTTGTTGATATAATTTTTTGCCAAATACGACATCTATCTATCTATCTATCTATCTATCTATCTATCTATCTATCTATCTATCTATCTATCTATCTATCTATCTATCTATCTATCTATCTATCTATCTATCTATCTATCTATCTATCTATCTATCTATCTATCTATCTATCTATCTATCTATCTATCTGTCTGTGTGTCGTTCTATCTATCTATCTATCTATCTATCTATCTATCTATCTATCTATCTATCTATCTATCTATCTATCTATCTATCTGTCTGTCTGTCTGTCTGTCTGTCTGTCTGTCTGTCTGTCTGTCTGTCTGTCTGTCTGTCTGTCGTTCTATTGTTCTATCTATCTATCTATCAATCTATCTATCTATCTATCTATCTATCTATCTATCTATCTATCTATCTATCTATCTATCTATCTATCTATCTATCTATCTATCTATCTATCTATCTATCTATCTATCTATCTATCTATCTATCTATCTATCTATCTATCTGTCTATCTATCTGTCTGTGTGTCGTTCTATCTATCTATCTATCTATCTATCTATCTATCTATCTATCTATCTATCTATCTATCTATCTATCTATCTATCTGTCTGTCTGTCTGTCTGTCTGTCTGTCTGTCTGTCTGTCTGTCTGTCTGTCTGTCTGTCTGTCTGTCTGTCTGTCTGTCTGTCTGTCTGTCTGTCTGTCTGTCTGTCTGTCTGTCTGTCTGTCTGTCTGTCTGTCTGTCGTTCTATTGTTCTATCTATCTATCTATCTATCTATCTATCTATCTATCTATCTATCTATCTATCTATCTATCTATCTATCTATCTATCTATCTATCTATCTATCTATCTATCGTTCTATTGTTCTATCTATCGTTTTATCTATTGTTCTATCATCCATCCATCCATCCATCCATCCAACCAACCATCCATCCATCCATCCATCCATCCATCCATCCATCCATCCATCCATCCATCCATCCATCCATCCATCCATCCATCCATCCATCCATCCATCCATCCATCCATCCATCCATCCATCCATCAATCATTCGTCTATCTATCTATCTACCATTTTTCTCAAATTTAAAAGGGCACCAATGGTGTATTTAATTCAGAAAAATATCATTACAAAAATAATAGCATAATTAAAAATACAAAATACCAATACAATTTGTACAAAAAATTAAAGTATTTTTCTAGTAATGTAGTTAAATATTGTGACCCATACTAATCTCAAACTTCATTCATTTCCACTTTTTTCTCTTTAGTACACTTATATAGTCTACTATTATTCACAGTTATAATACACATTGCAGTAATCCCAAGGCTAAATGCATTTAGAAGTTCTTATAGTAAAAGTCGTATATGTCTCTTTTTATTCACTGCATCGATCTGAATCCCGTCTACATTCAGCTACAGGTTAAACCTTCCCACAGTTCACTGACATGAGTTGAAATGTGACCCTGAATTTGATCATGAGCTCCCCCTCCTCCTCTTTTCACTCTTGGACCGTGAGAAGCGTATTGTTTGTTGGTCAACGGTTTGTAACAGTTTCGCTGATTGGCCCCAGTCATTTGGGGCGACTTTTAAACGTTTTTATCCCAAATCCCACTTGGACCCGCACCAAAAGTGTTGTTTTCACATTCAAAGCTTGTCAGTATCCACAGCGATGATGATGATTCCAGTGAATTCTGATCATGCACACAAACTTTTAGTGTATGCAAGTAATGGCACATCAGAGGATATTTGCTTATTGAATCTAGACTCCTGCGCTGTCAGTGTAAGTGTGACCTCAGGCGCTTGTCAATTGAGTTTAGTTTAGCGTCAATGGAAATCTTGTGACACATTGATGCTGGATCAAAACCGAGGCATGAGCTCATTGCTTTTTATATGTTGCTGAAGGGTGCATTTTTTACTAATATTACCCAAGGACTCATTGTCTATCTGCCATTAAATTAATAGTTCAGCCCAAAAAATTAAATTACTCACTCCCGTGTTTTTCCAAACCTTTATAGGGTTTTGTTTTCTGTTGTGCACAAAAGATTGTATTTTGAAAAATGCTGCAAACAAGTAGCCATTCACAACCCATTGTAGCAAGAAAAAAATAATATGGAAGTCAATAGCTATGTTTTATGTAAATGTTTTCTTTTGCGTTCAATGGAAAAATGAGGGGAAGGTGTGTTCATGATGACAGCATTTTCCTTTTTGTTATTTTGATTGGTCCGTTTAATAGTATCTGAGGTGTGACTGTCGTTATATTCAAGAAATGAGCACATTTCTGGTTTCTTTCGTGGTTTTTAAAACTGAAGATTAACATTGATTTGAATGGTGTTTGCTGATCACGATGCCAGGCTGTTTTGGATGGATGCCAAGGCATTCCTATGTGGTTGCTAGGGAGAGAGGTTTTTAGCATTGTCGCTGTGCTGTTGCTAAGGTGTTCTGGGTGGTTTGCTATGGCTCAATCTGAACAGCCCACCCGGGGTACTTATAGATGGCACAGGTCCTTCCTTCAATGCTTTCTTTTCTTTTTTTTCGTAGAACAATTTGACAAATTGCTCTCTAAGGGGTGTATTTATATGATGGTGATGTACTCAAAACAGAAAAGTTTTACCTTTTTTATACACAATAAATACACTGCAAAAAATGGCCGTAATTTCAACGGTAAAAACTGTAAAAATGCTACAGTAAAAATCCATAACCTGGTAAACAGTATGTTTCCTTAATATATACGGCGAATAACCGTAAATTCACTTACCCTGAATTCCCTGCATGGCACATCACTTTTTATGCTTTTTGTTGACATTACCATGGATCTTTTTAGTTGTTTCCCCATCATTAATGTCTATTAGTGAGTTATTTTACATCTAATGTTGATAAACAATGTTTATTTCATGACTTTAATTTTATGCGTGTTACCATACTGGTGTTTAGTAGCTGTGTGAATGACACTGAGTATCTTCTTTACACTGATACACTTTTCTGATTGTGGGAAAAGTTGTTTGTGATGAGCATTGGTTCGTTCTGTATGAACTTTCTCATCACCACCTGCATATAGCCGTGTTATCATGTCTATCTGTGTAACAAAAGATGTGTAGATGTTGCTAATTTAAAATACAGACATATTACCTCTATAAATTAATAAAATATGGTAGTGTACTGTAAAAATGAGAAATTACTTTTGCGGTTTGTACTGTATTTTTTATGGTTAAATACTGGCAACCACAGCTGCCGTTTTTTTACCGTAAATTTTATGGATTTATTTTTTACAGTGTACAGTAGTCAACATTGGAAGTTTTTAAAATTGTCCTAACCCTTTAACTGCCTGATCTACCACATGGCCGACCATACTTTGACTGTTTTAAAGAATGACTTTTTAAAATAACGGTTTACAAAAAAATCAAACAAACATAATCCTGTTGCACTACTACACTTGATTTTGGTTTTATTGTAAAAAAAAACATGTTAAATGAGAATTTGAAATATTTTATGGCATACTTCAAAAAATAAAGATGATTTAGTATTCAAAATGTTCTATTTTGATTATGATTTTGAATAAATTTGTCTTACACTTCATATTTTCATATTTTTTTAGCATATGTATTTATTCCGGTAATTTTACTGTAAACTGACATATCAACCATTTGGTAGAGGTTGATATTTTAGAAATTATGGGATGTGTTGAAAAAAATGCATAGAGTGTGTTAACTAGCTTTGATGAATGATGTTCCACTTCAAATGTTGATTACTGTACTTGGTTAAAAAAAAAAAAACTGTTCTGCTTTTTTTTCTTCTGTTGAACACACAAAATAATATTTTGAAAGCAGGAAACCTGTAACCATTGACTTTCATGATATTTGTTTTTCCTACTCTGGAAGTCAATAATTTTCAGTTTATAGCTTTCTTTAAAATATATATTTTAAACTTTTATGCGTTAGTGTTTAACAAAATAAAGAGACAAAGATTTGGAACCACTTGAGAGTGAGTAAATTAAAATTTTTGGGTGAACTATCCCTTTTCAATCTATTATTTGTGTTCGAGTTTTTTTTCTGTTGAACAAAATAAAATATTTTGAAGAATGTAGGACACACTGATAGCCACTGACTTCCATAGCTAGCTGCAAAAACGAGAGGGCAATATTTTCATTAGTCGTTTCTCCATTACAATATGCCTATGATATTGCCCTGGCTAAACTTTAGCTAACTTATTACATTGTTGTTAATTAAGAGGATGTTAGCAAGACAAAATAGACTATTTGCTTTTGAACTTTTGGATAAAAAACTGACGTTAAATTTAAGCCTCAGGTAGTCTTTTGTAAATTGTCACTCACCTCCACACAATATAGATGAATTATGAATGAATTTACATCGGCGGTTCTGTCGATCATATCGTGCTGCCGTAACGGAGGTCAGCTAGTAATGTATGTTTTACACACACTCCGTCTGCAGTGTGTGTATGGGCCAGGATGCAGTCCGTTTGCAGTGCGGATGCAGGAGTTGGCATAAGCGCTGATAGACGTTACTCCACTGTTGACACCTTACTTTTGGGGACAGAGTAACAATGTAAATGGAGTCTTCGTTAGAGCATTCACCTCGCATGTGGTTTTTCTTTCCAAATCCCCGGTTCGAGGCTCGCTTGGAGCGGCTAGACTAAAACCAAGATATACTTTAAAATTTTGTTTTTTTATTGTCTGACAGGGAAAGCTGTCCTTAAATAGAACATGCATTAACATACATATATTATATTATTAGTAGTATTTAAAAAATAATTATTATCTCCAGGAAAAAAGGGCACTTTCTCTCCAGGAGAAAAAAAGGGCAGGGGCTCAAGCCCCCAAAGCCCCCACCTCTGCACGTGCCTGGTTACCACTATGACGTCTTTTAGACGTTGGATTTTGGTTGTCATATCTGACGAATAAATGTCAGTATTTGACGCCAATATGACGTTGGTTTAAGATGTTGGCTCTGTTGGATTTTGTTCACTTTCTAGCACAACCTAAAATCAACAAAATATCAACGTCATTTCACGTCCTTAGTGATGTTACAGCTTGACGTTGCATGGATGTTACCACTGCGATGTCTATCAGACGTTGGATTTTGGTTGAATAAATGTCTGTATTTGACGTCAATATGATGTTGGTTTAAGATGTCGGCTCAACGTTGGATTTTGGTCACTTTTCAACACAACCTAAAATCAACCTAAAATCAGCGTCATTTCACGTCCTTATTGGACATCAAAATAACATTGCTCTTAAACAGTGGCGACCTAAATCTAACCTAATATTACCGTCTTATGACGTTGTGTGTCTGCTGGGTGGTATCGTTTTCAAATATGGCAAAAGACATGTAAAAGATTAACATAATTGCTTTTCAGTTCTTCATAGACTTGGTGAAACTAGCATTTTCTTTTATCACCTGGACCTTGCATTTTACATATGAAAGGTTAAATGTTGTACAAAAAATAAATTTAGAATTAGGGCTATGCGATTCGGGGAAAAATATTTAATTGCGATTTTGTTTTTATGTTATTTATTTTCTTTTTTTTTTGACAGATATTGCGATTTTGATTTACGATTTAATTTTGTATTTAACCTTCAGCTAAATAATCTGCATCATGGCTTCTTACTGCTAAAATGCAGTGAGGGTTAGTTAAAAAAAGGATCTGAAAAAATATTAACTTAATTATTTAAATTAATTTTTAAATATTCAGAAATGAAACATTTATTTTTCTCTTTAGCAGACAGTAAACACAAATAAAATGACCTCACCTTTCTGGAAAGAAGTTAAACTCAAATTAGGGAGAGAGTGTAGCTTATAAAAAAAAAAAAAATTATTATTATTTTAAAAATACAGAAAACTCAGCAAACTAACACATGGCTGAAACACCTCTGAAATTGTACTTTGCTGTTGCTTGCTACTAGATTGAGTGTCGCTAGCAATACTTTCATTTGCAATACTTTTCATGTTGCAGCCTCTTGCGATTTAGCTAATCGGAATGTTTCAAATCGCGATTGCGATTCGATTTCGATTAACCGCACAGCCCTAGTTATAACTATACCTGGCGAATGATCCCTGAAATTTTCTGAATTTAAACAGAAGTAGTTTGCGTGTACCATGAAGGAATGTACTACCATTTGAAAGTTTAGGGTTGTTTGTTTGTTTTGTTTTAATCTCTTATGTTAGCTAATGATGGATTTATGTAATCAAAATACAGCAAAACAGTATGACTTAAAGAGGTTGATTCAAATGATTAAATATTTATTTATTGCATTTCTATTTTATCATTTTAATACTTGCTGATTTACTGCACAAACAAAATTTATAAATGCTCAAATGGTTGTATACTTAATAAATGAGGAAACCTTTTTTTTAGGTATTTTTTAACAATGACAATCTTTAATGTCACTTTTCATCCATTTATTGCATGTAATTATAAATATATCAATAATTAAATAGCTTTTTTGACAATAATCTGTGCGAAATGTAAAATAAAGCATGAAAGCAGGGGAAATGGCGACATACAAGACATAAATGACCTAAAGACACTGCAATGGATATAAAGATTAAATAGCTTTTTGATCATAATGTACATATACAGTAGGCATAACAATTATGATTATATATTTTTTCAAAAAATCATATTTGCGTCAGCCTTCTGATCTGTTTGACTGCATGTAAAACTTTTACTCACTATGATTATTTAGTAATCATCTATCTATAGAAGTCCAGTGTGTTGTCTGTTGTGGGCATCTGTGGTGGTTTTGCTGTCCAGAAACCTTTTACTCTTCAATATTATCACTGACGGAGAGAGAGAAAATAGAAACTCGTAAAAATCATACCCCATAATCAGTAGCGCACTGCATTTATACAATCCAGTGTGTCCATATAAAGGCTGAGCGCTTTTAAAGACTCCTTTGTGGTCTCGCTTTATTTTCGTTCACTTCGGACCACAATGATCTGATATACATTCAATTAAACTGTTAAAGGGATGGGCGGTGGAATGCGGGGAATTTGACCCACTTGTTGCCCATTTGTTGTTGGTGTAGGGGATTTTGTGTGCGTGTTTTGATGCTTTTATTATTCACACTCATATATTGTCTCTACAAGACCAAATGTTTAGTGCATGAATGTTTCGGTCGGCTGTCCTGCACACACACATGCACGCATACAGAAAGAAAGAGAGAGTCTAATCAGACAGAACATACATACACATACAGCTGGCTTTTTGTCAGCAGTTGTTGTGGTGTTATAATTAATATGGCCCTATTCACATTTGTTCATATAGCTGGAGCCAGACCACGTCTTTAATATTACACACACACACACAGTTCCAGTGGCCTTATGACACTCAACCATGTGTGATGCTAATTCGCCCTAACATCATTCGTTAAGTTGTTTGTGTGTAAAAATAATGAGATGTGTGGTAAAAATCTGTCTGTGTGTTTTGTTTTTAATGAAGGACTTCTAATGGTCAGATTTTGCTACTTTTTTACTGTTGGTGTGACTATATTTTGGTAAAGGTCATGCCTGTCACAAGCGATCATATTAAGTCATTAGTTGCCTGTAGATTTTAGTTTTTCATAATAAATGTCAGAGAAAAGTTGGGATACTGGTCATTTACAGTTTTTATAGATACAGTTGAAACCAGAAGTTTACATACACTCTAAAAAAAGAAACATAACCATTTTTAAAAAAAAATGTCTGATGGTAAATTATACTAAGCGTATACTATTTTAGGTCCGTTAGGATTACCAAAATCATTTACATTTGCTAAATGCCAGAATAATGAGAATTATTATTATTTTATTTTTTTTTGAGAATTTTTTTATCCATTTCTAGACAGTTTACATACATTTCCTTGGTATTTTTTTAGCTTTGCTTTTAAACTGTATAACTTTGGTCAAATGTTTTGGGTATCCTTCCACAAGCTTCTCACAATAGTTTGAAGCACTTTTAGCCCATTCCTCCTGACAGAATTGGTGTAACTGAGTCAGATTTGTAGGCTGTCTTGCTCGCACAAGCTTTTTCAACTCCATCTACAAATTTTCTATAGGATTGAGCTCAGGGCTTTGTGATGGCCACTCCAAAACATTCACTCTGTTGTCCTTAAAGCACATTTTAACTAATTTGGCTGTATGCTTGGGGTCATGGTCTGTTTGGAAGGCCAATTTGTGGCCAAGTTTTAATTTCCTGGCTGATGTCTTGAGATGTTGCTTCAGTATTTCTACATAATGTTCTTTCTTCATGATATGCCATCTATGCTGTGAAGTGGACCAGTCCCTCCTGCAGCAAAACAGCCCCACAACATGATGCTGCCGCCCCCATACTTCAAAGTTGGAATGGTGTTCCTAAGCTTGTAATCTTTCCCCTTTGTCCTCCAAGTCTAACACTGGTCATTATGGCCAAACATCTCAATCTTAGTTCCATCAGACCACAGGACATGTCTCCAAAAATTATTCTTTTTCCCAGTGTAATTTAGCAAATTGGAATCTGGCTTTTTTGTTGATTCTGGCTTGTTGATTTTCCCATGTTGTCACACAAGGAAGCAGTGTGTTTGAGCTTTTCCTTAAATACTATTCTACAGTTTCTGCCTCCAATTAACTTAAATGTTGTCAATTAGCCAATCAGAAATTTCCAAAACCTTGACACCATCATCTGAGCTTTTTCAGAGGCATAATAATCTTATTGTATGTAAACTTGACTTTCAAGAAAATGTAAAACAATTTCTAAAAAATATCTCTCTCATTATTCTGCTATTAAGCATAACAGAAACAAATGTGATAATCCTAACTTACCTAAAAGAGAAAACGTTTAGTCACATTAACATCTGACTTTTTTAATGGTTATGTGCCTTTTTATACAGTGTATGTGAACTTCTGGTTTCAACTGTAGTTCTGTTTTTCTTAATGAAACTAATTTTACATCTGGATGCCAACTCACACTCCTGGTACTCCTAAAATACTTTAGTTAAAACTAAGCATGCCGATATGGTTTTTTTTGCCCTATATTGATAACCGATAACTATTTAGATTTGGTGGCCGATAACCAATATTAGCCAATAAATATAAATATTTTTAAAATGTTCTATTTTTATACAGTAAACAACAAGTTTGAACTGATCTTAGAATGGCCTACTCAAAGCCAAAAAAAAAGAAATAGTTTCAAAATGTGATTATATAGACCTATATTCACGAATTCACATAAATCAGCATGCCAAAAAAAAATTATTTCCTTTTCTATGCATAACAATTAAACATGTAACTTTACTGTTAGCGTTTATCGGCCGATATCAATATGGCCGATAATATATCGTGCATCCCCAGTTAACCCTTTAACAGGCATCATAACCACCTGGTTGACCTTTTATCCAAAAGTTATCATTATTATTTTAATTGTTTATTACTATTTATCAGAGCTGTGCCAGCATATTATTCAATACAAGATGTGGGCAAAAATTTGTTTCAAGGAGTGCACCTTAAAGGGTTAAAACAAACAAACAAAAGAAATAATATTAGTAATAATATTAGTAATAAGTTTCAAAGTGAAAACATGATTTTTACTTACCCCACTGACAAACAAAAGAAGTAATATTACTAATATTTCATGTTAGGGCTGCACACTATATCATTTCAAAATCGATATTGCAATGTGCACGTTCACAACAGTCCCATTGCAAGATATGCAGTGTTGAGTCTGAATTATAGTTGAGCAGGAGCTACAGAATTGTATTTAATTGCTGTATTTATACAGAATTTATATGATTTATGCACAAAAAAATATTTTGTCTTGTTTCTAGTCCAAATATCTAAGTTTCAAAGTGAAAACATGTTTTTTACTTACCCCACTGGCAGATTATTTTACTTTGTTTTGTTTTTTTAAAAGTAAAAACTCTTAGTTTTGACATTTCTTCTGAAGTTGAAAACAAAACAATGATTTTACTTGATCTAAGAATTTTTAGGTTTTTGCACAAGAAACAAGACAAAGCAAAGTAAGAAACCCATTTTTTGCACAGTGATTATTCGATTTCTGTACCTGAATACTGTTCCACAGAAAACCGTCAAAACAGAACTATTCAAACTATCCTGGAAATTGTGTTCATATTGCAATGTTTATCGCAGAAAAATAAAATATTGCAATATCAGTTTTCTCCAATATCATGCAGCGCTACCAAATCTGTCGATCTTATGGTGTTTTACACTACATGGTATGGTTTGATACAACCCACATTTACGGGGATTTTTCACTGTGTACAGTAGCTGATATCTGGTATTTTTTTCAGCTTACTTTCCAAGCGAGACGTACCATTGCATAACATTAAGTTTCAGGATTGACAATAGCATTTAAATGCATCAATGAATTCCCTAAAATTATTGTTCAATTTAGGTACAGACATGCCTTTCACAATTGTGATGACCCACACCATTCATAATGTTCTGGCATCTTGATATTGCATATTTTCACCAAAGATGGAGATGCCAAATACTGGCAGTGCATACATCATAATGCTGCAGTTATCAGCTTGAGGATGAGGATAGAGAGCAGAATGTTGAATTGGCCGATTTTAGCAATTTAAAGTATAAGGAAGATTTCAGAATAATGTCATGGTGGTCATTTATTACATTCTGTGAACATCATGATATCTGTGTATATCCAAGCATATGCAAATGTTGGTTAGAGTGATAATTCATGTGTTTACACGTTTGTTTGTTGGCATTGAAAGCGGTGTATGCTGCATATTTTAATATGATTATGGATTTTGTGGTTTACTCCCATCTTTTTTTTATGATCAAAGTATTGTGTTTGGATGAGGTAAAGTTTAACTGCAGTATTGTTCAGGTTTAGTGCACAATGCTAGTGTTTACTGTAATCCTGCTAAACTGCGCTGTAAATACAAGAGAATATGTATTTGGTTTAATGGTAACACTTTAGGTCACAATTCACAGTATTACCAAACCATAAACTAACAGTCCTAGCCTTAATGAACTACTAATAAGCTATTTATTTGTAGTTAGTAAAGTATTAGTTGGGTTTAGATTTTAAATCGGATTAGGGATGCAGAATAAGATCATATTTAATAATTACCAATGAACAGTTAATATCTTAATAATAGGCAGGTAATAAGCCGGTAGTTAATAGTGTGAATTGTCACCTAAATTAAAGTGTTCCAGTTTATTTTGTAGAAGAACAATAAAGGACTTATTTTCCTGTTGTATTACAAGGCTATGTTGCTGTCAGCAAATTGTACTGATTTTTAAGATGCATTAAGGTTATTAAAATGCAGAAATATAAGAGTAATAAAAACCCACCCTGTTCAGATCGGTGGTTAAAAAAAATGAAAATAAAAACTTGATCAGTTCATCCCTAATTACAGCGCCCACCGCTTTGTTATGGTCAGTGGTTCATTTGAGCTAAATCACCTTAAACAGAGGCATCTTGTCTTGTTTGTTTTGATGGCCGCTTGGCACATTGCGCTCTTGAAATGTTGCCATGTCCACTTATTATAATTGAAACAAGCGATTCATGGAATCAATAAAGCAGGCAGATGCACTTATATTTTGATATGGCTCATTTCCCAGACAAGAGTTTGTCATTTGTTTTATTAAGGGATTGTTTTTTTTTTGTGTGTGTCTTTTTTCTAGGAAGATCTGGCAACACAAATTAGTTGAAGCTCAGACATTGAACACGCCATTACATTTTCATTGAGAGACACGTTTTTTTCTCCATTTTGGCCTTCCATACATACACACTGAGACAACATTTTCAGGCTTGTCTAAATATGGTCCGGATCCAAGATTATGTGAACCTCGGATACAATTCAAAGTGTCAAACATCCTTTCTTTTATTTTTTTTAATGTAAAGACACATTAGCAGATGTCTCTTCAAATAAGTCACTAACAATTCACACTGCATTGGACTTTTGTAAAATAGTTTGTCATTTTTAGCAGTTAATTTGATTGCTCACTCAAAAAAATGATTCTTGCCTGTAATTACAATTAAGCAAATAATTTAAATAAAGTTTATTTAAAAAAAGAAAAAATAACTATTATTCTTATGAATTATGCTGTCTTAACATGAATTGAACGCATTTGAAACAAACCTGATCAAATTACATAAACTATACCTAATCTGTTGCAGTAATGCAACGAATGCGGATGCTGCGCATGCGCATTGATTAAAAACACTGAGGGCGCGCGCCTGCTCGCGCGCCTTCACTGTTTGAAACTGATGCGCATGCCCGCCTTGGCGCCTTCAGGGTAAAGTCGGTTACCTAAAGCGCGAGGATGACAACGGTAGCAAGAAAGAAACACCGAAGAACTGATCAGGAGATTATTAAGGTAAGATATTTTCTTCATTTGTGATCTGATGTAGACAATTTTTATGACGTGATTTATTGATATGATCGATATTGACTCGCATTTCGGCGAATTAACGTTAGATATGTTCTGGCGTCCCATGGTATTTTGAATAAATGATATCGTAAGTGCATACTTTTTGCAAATAACGTTATGTTAAGCTGATTGCTTGCATGATTCTTATTAAAACAGTGCCATCTCGACGTAACTTACGTTAGTTCACTTTGCAAGCATGTTAGAACACATTAAACACTATATCATTATGATTTGTTATCACTTATCTGCAATTTGGTTCATTTTAAATTATAAATGATCTACTACGCTATATTAATCGTTTTAGGAAGACTGCACGACCCATGAATTACTTAATAATAGCGTTTCTATGCTTAACAAATATGATGAAGCATACTCGATATTATTTGAAATGTAGACATAAAAGTTAGAATCATGTTATGTTAAAATCGTGTCCAGGAAGTAAAATATGTAAGTTCGTTATAAAAAAAATATTTCTAATTTTATGTAATTGTCATGTTGTTTTTAATATTACAGAAACATCGTTGTAACATAATCCTATAATTTAACAGATTAACGTCAGACACTCACTTACAGTATGGTATGTCATTTCTCTCTCTGATCTTTTCACTATTTTAGTCATTTAGTTATAGCAATATAGGCAAGCTACTTGAAAGTGTTAATTTAAAACAAATTGTGTACATAAATTAGTTGATCATGCATTTTTTTTCATTCAGATTTGTAATTTTATCATAAAATAAAATTATATGTCTTCTCTACTAGTTTAAAGATCTCATCGTTGTGACATCCCACATTGGGGCAGCCACTCAATTACAGTAAGTGTTGTTATATATATATATATATATATATATATATATATATATATATATATATATATATATATATATATATATATATATATAACATAAACTTATATAATATATATATATAAACTACTAGTTTTGTTAACTTTTTCACACTCATGTTTTACTTTTAGGTATGCGAGTCTTGTGAATGTGACAATGTAATGTGAGCGGCACAGAACTATCAAGTAGGTGAGTTATTAAAACATTCTAAGCTCAAACTTGCTCATTTTGGGGCAAGGTTCGGGCCTTAAATCTTTGTATATACAGTAATTGTCCTTGCACATTTAAATCATGTAATAACTTTATAAACTGTGATGACTAAATAACCTTTTAAGTCATATATACAATATTACAATCTATATAAAAACATATTTATAGAAATAACCCAGCATTTTTTTGTAGGCTATAAATAAAACTATACAAAGCTTTTTTTTTATTATTATATTCCCATTTTTAACATTGTATAATTTTGCCAAATTTTTAGTGTGGTGACATTCACATCAAATGGGTCTGTGTGTGTACATCAAGGAGGACATGACAACAGTCTTCAAAGAATTCCAGGTTTGTACACAAGTGGCTAAAGTACCTAACATACAATTGACAGCCTGGGTGTTACCAATTTTTAACTGTAACTGAAAAGTATTCATGTTTTATTTATTTACTTGTTTTAGGAAAGCCCACCCAGGGTAACACTTTATAATAACTACACACTATGAACCATTTATTAAGCATTAGCAAATAGTGACTTCATTATTTGTTAAGCATTAACTCTACATTAACAAACGTTAGCAAGCAGTTTATAACTGCAGCTACAAATGCTGTATTCTTGACTTGTAAGCACATTTAGAATTTGCTTAATAATTGTACTTTCATACTTTGTTAATGATTTATCTTTCATTACTAAACTAAGTATTGCATTATTTACAAACCAGTTATTTAAGCATAGTTAGTGGGTTTTTTTAGGATCATTCAGAATGAGTTAGTAAATGATTAAAAACTATTCAAATTAACATTTATAAATCTTATTATTCAGGCATATAATAATAGTTAATTTGTATGTTAATCAATGCTTTATTAACTTCATTCAGTTTTGTGGCCTAATCTAGTGAGGACTATTTATGCTTTATAAATCCCTTATAAATGACAATTAAAGGCTCAATTCTAAACAGGAAAAAAGAACACAAATACTTTATTCATTTCTATTCATTTGAAGATACACTAATGAAACTATCAAATAAAAAATAAATGTTTGCAACCTTATAAACTTTGCATCCTGTTATATTGTTAAATTGTTATATTGTTGTTGTTTTATCCTATTTTATGTCGTATTTTGACACTCCTTTTATTTAACAATGTTTAAACTTTACAGTAATTTTACTTTTTAGGTAAGATTGCAAAGATTATTGTTCATTTGATACTGAGCCCTTAATTGTCATTTATAAGGAATTTATAAAGCATAAATAGTCCTCACTTTAGATTAGGTTACAAAACTGCATGAAGTTGAGTTAATAAAGCATTTATTAACATACATAGTGAGCATTACTATATGCCTGAATAATAAGATATATAAATATTAATTTCAATAGTTTATTAATAATTTACTAACTCATTCTAAATTATCATAAAACCTCAAACTACTCTTAAATACAAATGGTTTGTAAATAATGCAATACTTAATTTAGTAATGAAAAAATCAACCAGTCACAATTTATGAAAATACAATTATTAAGCAAATTATAAATGTGGTTACAAGTCAATAATACAGCATTTGTAGCTGCAGTTATAAACTGCTTACTAACAATTATTAATGTAGAGTTAAAGCTTAACAAATAATGAATTAACTAGATGATAATGCTTAATAAATAATTCATAGTGTGTAGTTATTATAAAGTGTTAACCAACCCAGACGCAGCAGAAGCAAGAATTTCCACTCTGGGGCTTTTTGTGATTCGCATGGAAGGTGATGGTGCTGACGAGGAGCTGGTTGATGTTGGAATTGTGATAGAGGAAGTAACACTGCTACAAAACCTAAAGAGTATTTCCTGTGGATTAATGATCTTCTTTGGACTGATCTACGCTCTCAATTTAACCTTTGCTCAAACTCTTAAGTTCACATCTCAAATTCTTACAGTACTCATAAATTTAGATGGCATCAAGCTGTTGTTTCAATGAACAGGACATTCACTGTTTGCTACATGGTTCAAAAATCAGAATGGCATTGAAAACTTTGAGACAAGAATGCCCCTAAAGAGATATTTCTACCCACTGATGACACAACTCCAGTATGCCATGGACTGCACTTTCTTGCTTTCGTTAAACTTTTAATACAGGACATATTACCAGTTTTGCTTTTGCATCCAGGAAGTCAACGGATTACTTGTTTTCCAGATGCGTTGAGACTTGGTGACCTCATTATGGAAGTTTTTTTATTTTTCATGTTTGTTTGATATTTTGATTTAGAAAACTAAAATTGTTTAACAAAAGTGGAAAGCCACTTATTCCACCACACAAACAAAGGTTTTGAAGGGACAGTTCATCAAAAAACTAAAATATTTTTGGTTCCAAGCCTTTATGAGTTTCTTGTATTGAACACAAAAGAAGATACTTCCATAGTAGGGAAAACAAATACTATGGAAGTCAATGGTTACAGATTTCTTAAAAATATATTCTTATTTAAATAACGGAAGAAAAAACAAGGTTTGAAACAAGTAAGGTTTGAGTAAATTATGACAGCATTTTGTCATAATAATCTATCCCTTTAAAGCCATGACTGATCTTTAGAGATGCAGCATGCCTCTCTGCTGTGAGTAGGACATGTTTTGCTGTTCTAAATGCTGAAATGTTTACACTTGTTATGTATTTAAAAAGGTATGCAAACTCAGTTATGTGTAGTAAAATGATTTCTTTTTATAGAATTTAATTGCATAATCTAGAGTATATCGTTACTTTTTTAAACAAACATTAGTAAGAGAGGGCATTTTGTTTGCCATACTATGCAAAACCATACTATGCAATAACATTACTTTGAAAATGTGAATTTAATCATTGATGTTGTATCCTTGTTTATGTTACTTGAAGGCACAAAACTAAAGAGTCACATGTAAGTCATAACCAGAAATATGTTGCCTTTCTTTGTTAAGAAATGCATTGCAGTATGTGCTGTTATGATTTTTTGTCTTTTTACTTTTTGGGTCAGTTTGGATGTTACTTTGGACTCATGAAGAAATTAGACAATAAATATTTGAAAATGTAACCTGTTTTGAGTAATTATTTAATATATAGCTAAGAACATAAAATGTATTTATATTAAGCAAATAACAAGAACTTATTAGAAATGAGTAAAGTTTATGTATTATACAAGCATAAAACAGAGTACAGCAGTTGTCATAAAATTTATTTAATTCATTCATGTAAACTGAACATGAAGAGGTTACGCTTAAACTAATGTTAACTTTTACGTTGGATTTATGTGATTAAATTGGATGGAAAATTGACATCCAATTGAATTACATAAAGTTTAACTTTTGGGGTTAAATATTTTTTTGAGTGTGAATGTGTTTTTCACTTCCATAAATTACTGAACTGTGTGTACACAGAATAGGATTAAGCACTAAAAGGTGACCCAACAAACTGAACTTGGCAGCAGTGTGTGTATGTGGCCTATTAGCCTCAACAGCGCATGAGAACATTGTTCATTATAAGCATGTGTTGCAGTTCTGCTGCTTAAATGCTCAAACTCTTTAAAGAAGGATGGATTCTGATTGGATGTCTGTGTTTTATTGTTCACCAGCTGATAAAAGTAGATTCATCATTACAGTTTTATTACTGTTTAGTATTTAGCATTTTTTTATTTAGTTGTTTTTTTTTTTTTGAGCTGTACACTGCAAGAAATATTCGTAAATTAACAGTTTTCCGTACTTTGTGATTTGTTTTTATTTTTCCTCATTTATTTATGCATTATGGGACCTTGATCTTTCTTCCATTTAACTTTTTTTTTTTTAGATTTTTTTTTTTTGGCCTTTTTGCCTTTATTAGATAGGACAGTATTTAGACAGGAAGCGAAGTTGGAGAGAGAGAGGGGGGTAGGGTAGGGAAATGTCCCCGAACCGGGATTCGAACTCGGGACGCCCTGACGTGCTATTGCACCATATGTCAGCGCGCTATCCACTAGGCTATTGCGCCGACTCCATCAACTTTTTAACCTTAAAAAGTTAAAAAAGTGACCTTTTATTAACATTTTTAATAGTTTAAAGTGCTATTTTGTCTAAGTTGGTGTTGTATATTGCGCTACAATACCCTTGTAATAAACTACCAGTACATTTTCTGTTATTTAACAGACTTATTTCTCTGTGTTATTTTTGTACATTATATTATTTCAAACAACTTAAAATGTCAATAAAAGTCACTTTGTTCAACTGTAGAGTTGAATTTTCAACGTCAAAAGTCGACAGAGCAGAGATCAACATCCCATAATGCAATTCAAAATAACACAAATAAACAGAAAACTCATGTGAATCACAATATATGGAAAAATTCAGTAATTTTTAACCCTAAAATAATATAAAATGAGTCATTTCAATCCTGTATGACTTAATTCTGTACAACACAAGTGTGTCAAGTGTTTTTTTTCCCTCTATATAATGAAAGTCAGTCGGTCTCAGACCAACACTGACATCCATTGTAAAGCCACAAAACACAGATTCCTTTTGTTTTTTTGTCAGAATATCTTCTTTTGTGTAAGTAAAGTAGGTCATACATATTTGGAACAACATGAAGGTGAGCAAACGATAATAGAATTATCATTTTTTTAGGTCAGCTATTCCTTTTATGTTTTGCTTTGGCATTTGACTTCAAGAACACTTTTGACAAAGCTACTCGGACCGTGAACGAACTTCTCCTGTTTGTGTCTGATAATCTGTAATGTGATTTACAGACTTCTACTTTCTTAGCTGTTGTTCTGGAGCATTCATTGTACACAACCTGACAAAAGTCTTGTCGCCTATCCAAGTTTTAGGAAAAACAAATAATAACTTGACTTCTAGTTGATCATTTGGTATCAGAAGTGGCTTATATGAAAGGCATAGAATGGCAGAAAGGCAGACTTTATTTATTAATAAAGTCATCTGGAATGGCAAAGAAAGCATTCTTGCAGGATTCTGCCACTTTTCCAAATGATTAACTTGAAGTTAAGTTATTATTTGTTTCTCTTACAACTGAGATTGACAACAAGACTTTTGTCTGTGAACTTTGCTTTTTTTTTAAACCACATATATAGGAATTACTAAAAAGTATGGGTGTTAGTCTAGTATTAGCGAAGATGTCATGCTTACAGTATTTGCATAGTTTTCTGGCCTATAATGTCTACTGTAATGGTTTCTATACTGTGTCTTAAACCTGGAATGGTTTCTTTATAGTTCAGACAGGCTCTGACAAGACACAGCCGAGGGGTCTTTAACAAAACCTGCAACATGTGGTTAACCTGGGCTGCTTGCTCAGACATGAAGAACAAAGAGGATGTTTTCCTTGCATGTTAACACTGAGTGTGTGTTGGTATGTGCTTGGTTTTTCCATCTGTGTGTCATACTGTGTAGTTTTAAAGCCAGTGGTGTAAATAATGCAGAGAGTGGACACGACCGCAGAGACACCGAAAACATGCTCTCCTTGTTCTCCTGCACCAGGAAACGCAGTCCTAGGAGAGGTGAGATCTTGAAGACCACCCTATATGAATATATTTATAGCTGATTCTTTTTGAAATTTTGATTTGGCTTATTTTACATTATAATATTAGAGAATCAGGATTTTAGTGAGTTATTTACGCTGTTTTAAATTATTTAAAAAATAATAATAATAAATTCTGACCTTTTCAAGTATGAATATCATATTTAAAGAATTTACTAGAATAATTTATGATTAAATATAATAAGTTGTATTATTAATTTGTTAATAATCAGATTGCTACATGAAGGACAGTTTTGCGTATTAATTATAACAGTTATTATGATCATGTTATGTCTTCACTGACCCAAATGTTGCACTGTGACAATTTGGAAATTTGGTATGCGTCTTTGGGGCTTCTCCACACCATAACTCTACTGGATATGGGAAAGACAGTGAAGGTGGACTCATCAGAGAACAATACATGTTTCACATTGTCCACAGCCCAAGATTTTCACTGCTGGCACCATTGAAACCGATGTTGGCACGAAATTGGTGTAAATTTACACCATAGTATACAATTGATTTACTTTATTGTTAGTAGTAACTATTTTTTATTTGTATTAGTAGTAACTTTGTAAATTTTTAGACTAATTGTTGATTGGTGTAATTAACAGTAGCAAACATCATATTAAAATATATTTTTTAGCTTATTTGCTGGCAAAAAGTCTGTTGTTTATTGGTAGTGGACACTGTTTATTTAAAGGGCACCTATTTTACCCCTTTTTCAAGATTTAAGAGATGTCTTTTGTGTCCAGAATATATCTGTAAAGTTTCAGCTCAAAACACCCATCAGATTATGTATTATACCTTTCTGATGTTTATAATTTTCAGCTTTGAGCATCTTGTAGCTGTTTTTGTTGCCTGTGCCTTTAATGCTAGTAATTGCCTGTTATGCTGTGTTTATACCAGACCGGGAATGTGCGAATAAATCGCGATATTTGCTCAAAAATAGACGCATAAACATTTTGAGTTTAATCGCTTCATTCGTGTGTCAAATCCGCTTCATTCGCCCGTCAAATTCACTTCACAATTGACGCGGATTTGCGTCATGGGCAGGGCTTCTGTCTGCCTTTGAGTCTAGCTTTGTTGCTAAATGGCTAACATGGATGTTATTGAGAGAATAGCTGTGTTTATGTGCTTTAGGAAAGTTGATAAACAGTGTCAATTTGTTTGGAGCCGTGTCTGATACATGCGCTAAGCGCATCAATCACGCAAAATGCTCAACTCGCACTGCTTCATTTGCACGAATCGTGTCATTCACGTCACCTCATTACGCGTATCACACCGCAGGATGTCTATTCACGTGTTTGCATTGACTTAAAGGGCCATGAAACCTCCTGTCTCAGCAGGGTGTTTTCACACCTCTAGTTTGAAAAAAGTCAGGTAAAGTGGGCGTGTCCAGCTCCGTTTAGGTGGGAGTGTCGGGGGAGGGAAAGAAGGAAGGATTTGCAAATATGGAAGTTTCCATTTGGGCACGCAGACGCAGGGGAGAAAGACAGTGACTGTGTTTACAGGGACATCAGTAATCAAATTAATTGCCAAATTATTAATTTGTCGACTTTAACTGCAGTTTGGCACTTTCACTTTTTATTCAGAAACATTTCCTGCATGTCGCCCGTGACAAACGAGATATTGAAAGCGAGGAACTGCTGGAGAGTGGAGTTTTAATGCAATGTTTGATACCACACGGCGAATGGGAGAAAAAAAATCCTCCGCATTTCTCGGTAACTTAGATGCACTCGGTAGGTAGCGTCAAAAAGACGTGTGTATATAGACTATCCTGTCACAAAATGCAGTGAAAATCCTGCACGATGGGAATAGTTTGATTAAGGTGTTTAAATGTTTACATTCAGAGAGCAGCATTTACAGCAGATCTTTCAGTCTATAATATTGTACTATAATATGGCAGTGATATTAACATACTGTAAACTTAGTAACTAAATCATTTTGATTATAGTATGTCTTTAAAAACTGAAAGAGTACTGCTGACGATACGAACTAACTTTGCCATCTGAACAAACAAAGGGCACTGATCGCACACACTTACCAAATCTGTAGAGACAGGACAATCACACTGGAACTGTGTCTTATTTTAAAAGGAGACGAGCAGTAAATCTGAATTTCATCATTTCCAGATGCGAAAAGCTCTCGGGTAAAAATGTTCCTTACAAACGCATTTCTGTCGCGTGCACTGGAATCCACATATGAGTCCAGCAGCGCTCACATCGGGAAAATGTAAACAAAACCTTCGTTGCAGCACATTAATAAATGCAACACTGACGATCCATGTCTCCAAATTCTTGTTCTTTCACTTGTTTTGGCAACACAACGTGGCGTCTCTCTGCCGTCTGAACACCGTAACAGGTAAACAGTCTCCAAAGCTATTTTGCATATTAATGAAGTTGCACGTCATACACAATAGAGCGCGCTGATTCGTTTGAACAAAGTCTTTCTCATGAATTAATGCCGCACCCTCAGAGACTTCACAATGTTCTTGCATGTACAGACAGCCACTCTGCACGCTGGATTTACACGCAAGTATCTCATGGCCGTGTCGCAGCTTCAAAAATTTGTTTCAAACCGGAAGAACGAATTTGCTCAAAATAACGCAAAAACAACCAATTTTCACTTTTTAGTGAAATATATGTGTCCTAATAGTGTTTATACCAGCGTGGGACACATATTTGACTGTCAACAGCTCAAAAAAATGTGTTTTGGTGTTTCGTGACTCTTTAACATGTAAATCACTCTTGCTTGACGCTTCCGTGTCTGGTGTGAATGCAGCATTAGAGTGTGCCTTAATCTCCGCCTCGATTGTGTCAGATAAACAGCACAGTGACAGACATGAAGGAAGCCGATCTCACGTAACGTTTGTGAGAAATACTACAGTAAGAAGAAGAGTTAGTTCAAGCCTTTTTGCAACGATGAGTCACACAATGTTGTTACAAAGTTCACGCGCACACACACACACACACAGCGCGTGCGTGCGTTTAATTTTGCACGGCAAATGGGACAAGATGCATTTTAATATCCACTGCTGTATGGATATTCGTTATGTTAATGTACAAAATAAACCTGATTTAACCTCCACAAACCGCGATTGAAGCGTCTTCTTTTATAATTGTACTGACATGTGACTGTGGTGATAAAGTAAAGACGGTAAAATCAACACATAAACACATTTTAAACTTTTAAAACTCATTTTTGATCACATTTGATAATTATTGATGATCACAGAGAGCTGAACAGATCTTTTAATCCCAGTTGATTTGCGCACATCCTGTCTTGTTGATATATGATTATACGCGTTACTATGAAGACATGTTAATACGCAGCTGTCAATCAATTCAGTGGGTGGGGAAATGGAACTCTTCACGTTGCGGTGGGCCTCAAAATGGGAGGGATTTGGATCCTATTTTACCATCAGGAAATTAAAAAAAAGAGACTTACTGTGTTTTTATCACTCCAAAATGACTGGACACACTATACCTACACACAGTTCTGTCCAAACAGCTTACAAAAGATGATTTTCATCATACAGTAGGTGCCCTTTAATTAGCTAACTCTCAAAATTCAACATTTGGGTTCACAAAGGCCAGTTTCACATGTAACGTATGACATGATTCGTCACTAAAAACCCTTGATGTAAGACATCCATTTTAAAATGGCTAATTAAATTATTTTATTATAAAATTATTTATAATTAAATCACATCTTTTAGTTTATTGATGATAAATATTTTAGATTATATTATATGTCCTTATCATTGCATACAAATTATGTCTAATGATAGTTTTGTTAAAAAATAACTTTCAATACAAATGAAAAGCATCAAAAGTATGCAATTAAACCTAATTATCAACTTTTTATGAAGTATTGTAGTACTTTGAATATAACGCATAACATTGAATAAGTCATTTTTGTGGTTTTGCTTCCATCTACTAACTAAACACTACAAGCCGCTTCTTGAGTTGAAGATGACTCTTTTATTACTGAGCTCTTCCAGGCTTCAGTCCAGCCCCAGATCTTCAATCACACAGAGGTATAGCGTCACACCATTAAAAATGTAAGGCCATGTAAAGAATACTGCTCTCTCCGCTGAATGGCATTAAACCGAGAGCGTCTGTCTCTCCTAAATAGCAGATCTCGGACGCTCAATGGCTTTGTCAATGTGCGGTTGGCGTTCTTGGCGCCCGCGGCCGTTTCTATAGGCCTGTTATTGCTGCTTTAGTTCTTGCGGATGTGTGAGAGGATGTTTTGTATTGAACGGAGGCTTTTGTTGATGAAACACCATGAGATGAGCCGGAGAATGAAGCGCCGGAGTCTCTTTCTCATGAGCCCAGCTGAGGCCACAGTGACAAGACTGAACGCGTCTCAACGGTAGAGCATTGTTTAGCTGGAGCCCAGAGAGAGAAATGCAAATGAGAGAGAGCACGGCTGCTGATTGGACAGAGGAGAAAATGACAAACAATTTCTTTATTCTGTTGTATACGGTGTTCAAAATAAAGGATTTTAAAGGAACACTCCATTTTGAATCTGTTGAGTCGATCTTTGGGTCTTGTGGGAGTAATTTTAGCTTAGCTTAGCATAGATTTTTGAACTGGATTAGACCAGCAGCAAAGTGTACTATGACTGAAGGACAATGAAAAGTTGCTATTTTTTTAAGTCGATATGACTTAAAAACTACACATTTTGGTGTAATAATCAGGGTTCTTTGCTGCTGTACCAAGGCTGAAGCAGGCACAATGATATTACTCAGCGTTTTACCTAGATGGGGACTATTTTTAGTCAGCAGCAAAGTACCTTGATTATTGCATTAGAATGAGAGTATAGTTCTTAGGTCATTCATCAGTTTGTTATTATTGTTGTCTTTAATAGTTATTATCAGTTCCAACATGGTGCACAATCTGAGGTCACACAAAGGAAATGACAGCACTGACAAGACAAAAACTCCCAGGCTGCGTCCGAAATTGCTTACTACTCAGAAGGTACTGCGTTTGAATCTGAATTTACTACTCGACCAATAGAAAAGTACGTTCTATACAGTATGAATGTGAGTAGCATGAATGAAACTCGAACGTACTACATCCGCCATTTTGGCATGACCTACTCGTGTCAGTTGTGTCGCTTCACTCCCATTCATGACTTCTCTTATGGTGCATTATGGGATAGCGTAGCATCCATCAAATGCGCACTTTAGAATCTCGTCGGAAGTAGTAGGTCATCTGGGTACTTCTCGCATACTGTTTTTTTAAATTCTATAAATTCAGACATACTACTCGGCTTGCATACTGTTTTTAGCGTACTATCGATACTGAAGTTTTAAAAATCATTTAAAACTTTAAAAATCGTTCATTTCCCACTAATATTTATGCGCTACTGAGCACGTTCCTAAACAGCGCTGACTTGCCATTGTGTTCACGTGCTCAACAGAAATGACTGTTATTGGCCATGAAGGTCATCAGTTCATCGAACTCACCGCTGTTTACTGAGTGTAACCACAGATACAGGGACACTGGACTGTTTTAAAGCCGCAATACATCAGCGTATGGCTCGCATGTCAGCTTATAAACAAACCAGCTGATCGACGTGACTTTGAAAAGCTCCAGTGTCCCTGTAGCTGTTGTTACACACAGTAAACAGTGGTGAGTTAGGTGAACTGATGACCTTCACGGCCAATCACAGTCATTTCTGTTGAGCACATGAACACAACAGCAAATCAGCGCTGTTTAAGAAAGTGCTCAGAAGCGCTCAAATGTTAGCGGGAAATGGAAGTTTTTAAAACCTCAGTATTGATTGGTAACAAATTTCAGTATCGTGCAACCCTACTATATAGTATGGAATATTTCCATGGATGGATTCATGGATTTCGGATGCAGCCCCAGTGTTTTTGAAAATCTTCACCCTGACAGCAGTTTTCAAAACGTATTGGTTTCACTGACCACATACGTTTGGATGCGTTTGGATGTGGATGAATGTCCAAACCACATAGAAAAAGCTGTGATATTAAAAAGACCTATATGTTTATGTGGACAGGACCTTAAGTTAACCAAAAACAGGACATCATGTCACAAGACTGAAAATATAAAAAATTGTGAGAATTCTAAGTTTTAAAATGACAACACTAAGGCTAAAATGCTAATGCTAAAATGGGAATGCTAAGAGAACCAGGTCTAAATGTATGATTTTTTTATAACACTATTTAAACTTTTTAATATAATTGTTTACAACTAAATGCAGCTACTCTTAAACCTAACCCTCATCCTAACTCTAAATACTAAAATATGGCTGGGCAATTAATCAAAGGTGATTGTTCATGCTCATTTTGTAAATAAAGCCATTTTAGTAAACCTCCAGCGTTTGTTTTCAGATGGAGCCGCATTTACTACAGAGCTGTGGTGTACTGATAAGCTATGTGGAAAAAATCATTTAAGAAATATTGCACTCAAAATCGAATTATTTTGAAATAGTGAAATAGTGAAAATCATTTAGTGAAAATGACGGCACTTTGTGTTGCTTCTCAGTGAACTATGGCTCTGTGTTGTAAATGCAGCACGTCAAAATAGTACTTACTGTATAATAACGTGTTTTTACTCCAAACTTTATAACTTCAGTCCAATGTTTGAAATAAATCCTTCTGTGGGATGATTCTATAGTCATGCAATTATTAGTCTTGCTGAATCAATGAAGCAGTTAAATCTTGGTTGTTGCTATAAGGGATACAGCTGCGGGTGAATGGTAATGAGAATTATTTATATTATTTATTAAATTATGCACTAATAATATTTCATTAACCGCTACTCTTACCCCAATCATCTCATAAATGTAAAATCAGTAATTATACAGAGTATTATTCATATTGTTTATAAAAAATTACCAATTTAATTGTATTTTATTAATGTCCCAAACCTCACAGTAATGTAAACATATTATAAAATATTATATTATTATTAAAAGTTTGCTATATTGACTCGAGTATCCGCAGCTGTATCTTATCTAGACTTTACATAAATCTTTCCTGGGATTTCCTGGGTTGTTTCTTCATGGGTCTTCCCCATTTGAGCCCCTGCACGAGAGCGCTTCCTGGCCTTTGGGAGGTGATTTGCGCATCTTTGTTTAATTGTGCTTGCAATTTAAACTTGATCCATGAAGTACTTGTAGTTAATTAATCATTTTCATTTACAGCTTGTCAGTCATGTCAGTCAGTGAGAATTTTGTAGCCACTTTAGCATTGCATTTTGCGTCAGTTTGGTTGTTGGCTAGCTCCAAGCTATCCCCGTCAGGTGGTGGCGTTACAGATGACTTTGGATTATGTCCTAATTTAACGATTTTCGGTGGCATTTGGTCTCTTAAGTTCTTTTTATGTGAGTATCAAGTGTCTAAATACGTTCTGGATTTTTGTTCGTTGACATTTAGCAGTGAGCTTTGTTCGTGCGACTTTTCAGCTGCATGTCATAACCAGACGTCCGCAGATGGTCTGTTTAACTGTTTTCTCGCTAGTGAAGCGTTCAGTTTTTCCACCGTTTAAATAGAAAATGCACCATTTCGCAACACCTATAACTCCAATTAATAATTTTCAGTACTTAAATATACTCCACTAAAACTAATACTCTGCAAATGAAAGTATATCTGACTTCTCTTTTAGCCTAGCCAAAATAAACCAAAAGAAAGAACTACAAGTGTAAACACAGCCTAATTCATCCTTGCTGGAACTGAACACAAACGTTTGATCAGTATTTGTTACCTGCCTTTTTAAAAAACACAAGAAACAACAAGGCCTTTGTGTTTGTCCAGTATTGTGAACTTCTTCCCAGATGAAAGGCTTTCTGGCATTTGTGTGTCTGTGTCATGTGCCCTGAAGCCGTGACAACGTTCACAATGCAACAGCCTCTCTAAC
This sequence comes from Danio kyathit, assembly GCA_903798195.1. Lineage (NCBI taxonomy): Eukaryota > Metazoa > Chordata > Actinopteri > Cypriniformes > Danionidae > Danio > Danio kyathit. Next base: position 57,674,471 of record LR812519.1, read on the forward strand.
CTAATTGCTTAAATGTATAATAGCGTTTGGAATACAATCCAATTTGGAACACAGAGGAACTTGTCATGGAGCGACTGGCAAAAAACTCCCTCGACTTGTTTTCTATTTTTATCCTTTCTCTTAATATCACATTTGGCCTTTTGTGATGTTGCAAAAGCAAGAATACTCTTCTAGCCTGAAGCAGCGGATGATGGAGATGTAAGATGAACTTTAGGTTATTACAGATTCCAGTATGACTTGTTCAGAATTACAACAAGGTCATAGAAAAGCAAAATATTAGGTAACACTTTATTTTGATGGTCCATTTGAGTACACTGTAAAACCCAAAAAGTTAAGGTAACTCAAACCATTTGAAGACACTGATTGATACAAACCATTTAAGTTAAGAAACTAATCTATATGAGTACCATGAACTTACTCCATTTAAGTTGAAGCAGGGCTTAATTTGTGTCGGGACACGCCGGATCCGAATCCAGCACCTCTAAAATCTGATCCGGCACCACATTTTACTGATCCCCCTCCTCAACCGCTCTCCTCCGTTGTCCACTTTTACTTTCTTCCGCGACTCCCCAACCCTCTTCACTTTCCTCCGCGACAAATATCCCCTGCTCTTCACTTTCGTCCGCGACACCTCTCTGCCATCCAACACTCCGCCATCTCACCCCACCCCCCGCTCTTCACTTTATTCTGCGGCACCTCTACATCCTCGGGTAACATGCCGGATCTGTTACCCCGATCTGTTCCGGGACCTCGCAATTCACAAATGAGTTGAAGTAATGAGTAGGCCCACACGGAATCTGCACGCGCAGAATTCCGCAGATTTCCGCAGATTTCCGCAGATTTTTAGGCCATCATTAATTCTGTTTATTTACTTGAGTATTTTGGTTGGTTTGGGTTGGGTTGGTTTTGGTTTGTTTGGATTGGGTGGGTTTGTTTGGGTTGGTTTGGTTTGTTTGGGTTGGGTGGGTTTGCTTTTTTGGGTTGGTTGGTTTGGTTTGGGTTGGTTTGGTTTTGGTTTGTTTGGTTTAGTCTTGCTTAGCTTAGTTTTGGCTTCGTTTTATTTTGATTAGTTTTGTTTCATTGTGTTGGTAGTACTTTTTTTTAGTTGCTACAGTAGTAGATATTATTGGATACTAGTACTTAATCATTCATACCTGTTAAATTACAGTAACGTCTATCGTGTAACATTTCTTAAATCGCACTGTGCTAAACACATTTGTATTGTATGTGTGGGTGTGTACATGTGAAAGCATCTTTGTCATATAAGAGCTTCTCAAATGTGTAAATGAGTCAAAACACACACAAATGAAGATCTACTTCAAGGAGATCTATTTCTGAAGCCCGTAGTGAACTGTAAAGGTCAATATCTTGTTGTTTGCTGGTCATCACGTTTCTCCTTTCTGTGCCACAAACGTCTCTTAACCTCAGAAGCTCGGTTTTAACCCACACTACAGCATCTGTTTCTGAATCCTTAAAGTCACGCGACACTGTCACAGAGTCCAACAATCCTACGGTGATCTTAATCTGAACGTGGTCTGCAACTGGGGCAGCAAGCCAGACTTTTAGCAACTCTCTGTCTGTGTTACCAGGGCAGGTTAAGGATTAACATCTCTTAATCTTCAAGCATCTGTCTGTGTCTCGCCGTAGCCAAAAGAAGGTGTTAAGAGTGGTGAAAACAGGTGCTCAGCGGTATGGCAAGCCGTTTTATCATTTAATCTATAAAACAAAATAGTAGGATCTATTTTCATTCTTCTACTACTAATTTTTTGAATGCTAATATTTATTTACGCAAAGTACAAGAACGTATTCATTACCTAATAATACTTATTCTTTAGATACTAGTAGCCTTCTAAAAGATACTTGTACATGTTAATTAGACACTAGCTCTTATTTATTATATACTAGTACTCATTCGCTAGAGATTGGAACCTATTAAATTGACCCTAGTACTTTTTTATTAGGTAATAGTATGTATTATAGCAGTGTTTTGTTATGTTATGCTAGTACTTATTTATTAGATATCAATACTACTTTTTTTGGATATTGAAAATTACATTACATTGTTTACATTGTTAAAGGATACTGTTTTACACAGTGGCACTACAAAATCTCAAAATTTTGACTTTATTTGATGCTTTTTGAGTTTCTCACATTTTTTTACATCTTTCAATTCTAACTTTATTCCTTGCAAATTTGACTCAATTTCTGACTTTTTTTTACCAACTTTTGTTTTTGTTATGGTATAATTTAGGGCTTCTCAAAGTCCAGACTCCAGTGCGGATCCGGACTGTGAGGGTATTCAATCCGGACCCGACTCCATTTCGTATTGCAAGACCATGCGTAAAGAATTCAAATTGTGGATTTCCTTGATTGATAAATGCATAAACCTTGTAATTCAACAGTTTAGTTGTGTGTATTTTTGTTTTAAAAAATACGGGCTGAAATAAAATCAAAGGCAAAATATTTAAAGTTTTCATGTCATCCAATGATCATACATGGCTTCACGTGATTGAGCGTGCTAATCGCGTGTATGTGCCTGCTTTAATGCATCGCAGCAAAGCAATCATTTAAATGGATGAAGTCGTCGTCTCACGAAAAAGAAAACTTGATGAAGAGAATCGACAGTTCAAAGTTGAATGGGCAGATAATTATGCGTTTATTTTGCCACAAGCCAGTACAAAGCTATTCTGCTTGATTTGTAATGAGACAATACACTGCAAAACCCAACAGTCAACTTTATCAAATGAAATGAGTGTAGCTAACTCAAACCTTACTGAAAGTTCATTCTACTTATTTGAAAAGAGTTTTGAACTCAGTGTTGAAGGTAATGAGTTAAGTACTGTAAATACCTCATTACTTCAACTTAAATGGAGTAAGTTCACAGTACTCATATAGATTCGTTTCTTAACTCAAATGGTTTGTAGCAATCGGTTTCCTCAAACGGTTTGATTTGCCTTACCTTATTGGGTTTTACAGTACTCAGTTTTCTTCATTTATTGGGTTTTACTGTGCTTAAATCGCTTCGTTTACTCAAATGGATTAAGTTTACAGTACTCATTGGGATTAGTTTTTGTACTTAAATGTTTTTTTGCAATTGGTTTCCTCAAATGGTTTGAGTTACCTTAACTTTTTGGGTTTTACAGTGTAGGAGTTGTAAAGAGTGTAAATTTGAAACGCCACTATAAAACGAAACACGGACATTTTGAACGGCAGTATCCACAAAATGCAGATATAAGGACCGCAAAACTACAACACCTAAACCTTTTATTACAAACCTTTTGTATTTTTAACGTTTTTTGGAGAGAGTTCTGAATGTTGACCTGGTGCATTTGGCCCGCATGCAATGCTTTTTAATGTTCACACCTAACCCTACCCCTCACAAGCTACATTTCCATCCACCTATTTTTATGCGCAGTTTAGATATGCACATAAAAAAACAGTTGATGGAAATGCCAAGATGCGCATACATTTTGAAAATGCGCATAAAAAACATATACGCATAACTGAGTAGGTAAACTTAGTAATGAACTTTTTATTTGATAAGAAAAGATGCGAATAAACTGCAATGGAAACACTTTTACCGAACAAATTCCAGTATGTGCATTTAAAATAAAAGTAAATAAAAGTGCATTTAAAATAAAAGTCTTGTAATTATGTTATAAGAGATCATGTGATGATAAAAATATGTGTGAATGAACAAACCAGCAGACTGAGCACATTGTAAAACATCTGAAAGGTGGTTTTGGTCATTCTAAAACGCCTTAACCGTTTCCGTATTAGTGTTATTATATTAATAATGACCTCCTGAACTTTCTAGAGTGTCTGTGCTCCGTGTCTGACACCTTCAACCACGCGTTCATTGCGTTTCTGCATTGTCTTCTGAGGTGAAAGTCATTTATTAAATAAAGAAAAGATTCACGCAGCTTCTCCTACGACAGCAAATCCCTGATTAACTGGCGCCAAATACGGAAGTTGTTATCTTTGACTCGTTGGATAGAAACACTGCTTTATTTGCACATCTTTTATGCGATATACCAGTTTTGTGCATAAAGTTCATTCGCAGTTTTGGATGGAAACATAGCTAATGTGATGTCACTAGCTCCATTGAGTCTGACATTGCACCTTTGAGATATGCAATATCAGCTTGCATCATCAAGGCTGCATCCAGATACTATTGGCCTCAACCTTTTGTTGTGTTTTGTACAAAAATGCACTTATATTAGTGGTTTTGCCACATTTGCATTGTGTTTATTGTGTTTTTAATGCAAATGCCACTTTATTTAAAGGAAAATAAATAGTGTTGACTTGTGATGCATGTTATGGATGTTTATTAAAAACAAGCTATGTAATATCAATTGTTCCGGACCTTTGACCCTAATAAAAATTCAGATTTGGATCTTTTACTGTAGGCATTGAGAACCCCTGGTATAATTAGTAAGTTTCTTCTAAATTTGGTTATCTAATGAATAGATACCAGGTTGTAATAAAACTTATATGTACTTAATTGATATAACAAATATTTAATAAACAAGCTTTAGTATGTTGTGTGTGATTTAAAAAGTATCTAATGAATTCCTACTGGTATATAGAAATGTGCTAGTTATGATTAGAATAAATACTAGTCAAAACCAATTATCTGATGGACATCCTACAAGTACATGATTTAAAATAGGAAATTTGTGTTGAAAAGGCTTGCCGTACACCTGCGATCTGTGATGAATTGGGAACAGTTTGGAATAGTTTGAGGGCTAAACTTTAAAGTTCAGAGGTCTGTATCTTATGGAAAGATTTTGATGCTTAAAGTGTACACAATGTCATTGAACTTCACAGAAACCTAATAATATAGTGAGTAGCCAGCATGTTTTTTTTCTTTCTGTAATGCTGTAATGTGTTTCACGTCACTGTCCTTCAGGCTTCAAAGAGGCCTTATCTTCTCCTGCCGCTCCTCCACTGTACTCCAGCTTTCAGACAAGGGCATTTCCTGACACGGGAGATTAGATTAACATGCCACTTTATCATCCCATGTGAAACTTGGCCTGTCTTTTTGGAGTAAAAATAAAGTTTAATTAACAGCAATATGTCATTTAAGATGCTGTGAAGATGGGAGTGATTGTAAAGCTGTTTGGGGATTACATTTGTGGTCTAATATGACCACTTGCAAAGTGACAAATGCTGTTGCTGTTGGCAGTTGAAGGATTGGATTTAAAGGTGTTGTATGTACGTTTTTGACTCCTCTAAAGGATAAAAATACCATAATATTCATTCATTCATTCATTTTCTTGTCGGCTTTGTCCCTTGCGGGGTCGCCACAGCGGAATGAACCGCCAACTTATCCAGCACAATTTTACGCAGCGGATGCCCTTCCAGCCGCAACCCATCTCTGGGAACTTCCACACACACATTCACACACTATGGACAATTTAGCTTACCCAATTCACCTGTACTACATGTCTTTGGACTGTGGGGGAAACCGGAGCACCCGGAGGAAACCCACGCGAACCCAGGGAGAACATGCAAACTCCACACAGAAACGCCAACTGACCCAGCCTAGCCGAGGTTCGAACCTGCGACCCAGCGACGTTCTTGCTGTGAGGCAACAGCACTACCTACTGCGCCACTGGGTTGCCCTACCATAATATGTTTGCAGATATTTAAGAAACATGCTAAGTGAACATTCTTGTTAACTGAAAAACAATGCTGAAGTCAGATGTTCTGCTTTGAAAATGTGTTTTCTGTGCCGGAACGGCTGTCTTTGTTTTGGTTATTTTAACCCGCCAACTGACAGTTTGGCCAATTGTATTTCAGCACCCCGTGTTGCCTTGGTAGAAAACTGCGTATTTCATTCAATCGGTCAGGAAGGCTCTCAAAGCATGCGCTCATTACTGAAATGCGACCTCTGGTGGACAGTAGCAGACTTCAAAATGAGACGCAGATTCAGAGTTCCACATGAGGTTATTAACTGGCAAATAATACAAATATTATGAGTGTAAACATCAGGTGAGCAGGTTACATTGTAACCCCATGTCCTAACAACATGCTACGGGATGAAATTTGCAGTGATGAGCAATTTGGCTGTTTGCACTAGATGAAATACGAAAAAAGAATACGAAAAAATGTTTTATTTTGGTTTTGCTTTGCTTTTGGTTTGTGTTTTAGTTTTTTTTGTGTTGTTTATTAGGATGTATGCATTTTGTTTTGACTGTTTTGTTTTCTGTTTTTGTGTTATTGTTTTATATTTTTTAGGATGTCTCTTCTGCTTTCAAAGTCTGCATGTACTTGAAACGTTTATTTAATTTAATTAGATTTTATTGTTTTGTTTTGTGTTTAATGCTTAATCTTGTGTTGTTGTTTGCATGTCTGCAAAGTCTGCATGTACTTGAGTTTTTATTTTATTTTATTTTTAAATTTTTAATTATTTAATTTTATTATTTAGTTTTATTTTATTTTGTTGCAGTTATAACAACAAAGATGTTCAAATGTTCATTTTGAACCCCCTGATTAACTACCCAACTTTTTTACCCAACAATTTGTGGCATAAGATTGTGTGTTGTTTTGTACTGGATTGATGTGGTTTGTTGTTACATGTTATCATTTGTACAATATTAAAAAAAAAAAAAGTTCAGCGAGTAAAGACTGTAAAGAAAATGAATGATGAACATGGCAAACCCACTTACCGTCCTGTGTGTTTAATGTTTACCTGTGACCTACTTATCCATATGCTGAGGTCAGAAAGGTCCCAAACACCTGACTAACAGCAGGAGCAACGGATGAAAGTGTGTTTGTGTTTCCATCTGTCGTCCAGTAACTTTATCCTTGCTGATAAGCACTGCACCAATGGTCTGTTGTTGTTGTTTTTTTGCTTTGTTTCGCATTCATCTGTTAAGGTGACCTGATTTCACCTTTATTCATGTGTGTTTAGATTCAATCCTATGTGTTTTGATTTAAACAAGTGCAGTCTCAGACAGAGAAAGATGAACCAGAGTAATTCAACACAAACTTTATATATGTGGTTTATGAGAACTCTCCATATGCATAATTTATTTTATACTGTAACAACTGCTTTATTATATGGCCTTACCCCTACCTCTAAACTCAATCCTCATAAAAACTAGTGGAATATTTTTGAATGTCAAAAGACGCTGTTAAGTATGATTTTAGGGTTTTCAAATTATGAGGACAGAAGGCAACCTTGTCGTCCGTAAACCACCAATTTAAGTACAATATAACACCACTGTTGGTCATATGCATGTCATTATACAATTTAAAATAAACAAGTATACACACACACACACACACACACACAAATGCACACATGGACACGCTCCACTCACACACATGCTCTGCACACGCACACACAAACACACCACAGTGGCTGATGCTCTCCAAGCTACTTACAGTAATCTCCTTCTCAGAGGAAACACACTCTCTCTTCTCTTCTCTTCTCTTCTCTTCTCTTCTCTTCTCTTGCTTCATATTTTCATTCATTCGATTACTCTTCCGTCTAGTCTCACTTCCTTCATTCAGATACTCCTCTGAGACGCCTCTCATATGGAGAATGAAGTCACATGAATTGCTTGGGTGTGAGTTTTTCACAGGCTTCAACAGAGTGTAAAAATCTTGATAGTTCTGTGGGGTCTCATCTATCAAATCTGATCTTTATTCTGTATTCTATATTGAATTCAAGTCAGGTGATTGGCTAGGCCATTCTACAGCTTGATTTTCTTCTGTGAAAGCATTTGAGAGTTTCCTTGGCTTTGTTTTGGATCATTGTCTTGCTAAAATATCCAACCTGGTTTCATCTTGATCGTTCTGCTAATGTAGATGTTGGACTGAAGCAGCTAATATTCATTTACACATAGGAAGGGCAGAGGGTTGCTGAAGAACTACTGAGAGATTTCAGCTGCTGCAGGGGCTTTCACTGCCTTTCTACACCTGCCTTTCTTCATGTGTTCAATACTTTTTCCCTGTGTCATTTCATTTTATTACACATAAGTTAATTAGTGAACTAATTACATTTGTTTTCTTTGAATATATGTATTTATTGGGTTGTTACCAACATCTGGTGAAAATTTCAAGTCAACATATTTAGAAATATGTTTTCTGAGAAAAATGGTGAATACTTGTTTTCCCTATTGTATTTTTAAAGGCCATTTTCTTAAAATAAGTTTTGGTGCACTGAACCAGACATTTCTACTCCTTCATTATGTTTTCAAGAATTCAGCTTTCTTTCTTTCATACATTATATTGTCCCATTTATTCTCCCATTAAACCCAGTCATGTCCTATTAATCCAAGCAGAACATAATGATTATCACACTGCTCATACCATGATTTACAGAAGGTAACCATTAAAACATTATTCAGTGTAACAGTAGTTCAGTCATTTATTAAAAATGTTAAACCGACATGTTTAGAAGAAGAGTCTTCTGATGACAGTATTAAAAGACTCACTGTGAAGCTCAAAACACTAATTATTTTTTATTTTAATTTAAGATCTTTATTCTATACCGCTGACATACAGGGTTCATTCTGTCCTGGAAAACCTGGAAAAGTCATGAACTTTCGAAAAGGCATTTTCCAGGCCTGGAAAAGATTTGGAAAAACAAATAAACCCAAAATGTTTTGGAAAAGTCATGAAAATTTGTTTAACAATTATTTTTGTACTTGAATATATTTGAGATGTACTTGACTTGTACTTGACACTATATTTGATGGGTAAACTAAATGGGTAATAAAATGGGTAAAAAAAGCAATAGCTTAAAAAATCAAAAGCAATTTTAGCTTTGCCTCTCTTTCACTCGCTTTCACCGTAATTCAAGATGTATTTTGAGTGTCGTGTGCAGAAACAATATCTAACTGCAGAGGTAAGATACTGTGGGTGCTAAAGGCTAATTTGTATTAATCTTAAGTCTTGTGAAAACACAAGCCAACATTATAAAATTTTCACGCAGGCCGCAAGATACTTTCTAAAAACTATTTTACAGATATAAAAATAAATATAAACTATCACATATTTTTTGATATAATAAATTTGAACGTGCATTTTTTTTCTTATTTATTTTACATAGACATTACATGAAAAACGAAACAAGATCATTAATATTTACCTTAAAGTTTTGGAAAAGTCATTAAAAAGTCCCAAAAAAATTGGAATTTTAGTAGTAAAAATGTGTATGAACGCTGCCTATAACACTTGCATTTACCCATTTGTTACCCTAATGTTTTAATTTAAAATGCATTAAAAATATAATGAAATATTAAAGTAAAAGCTATAATACCACGTCTTTAAGTCTAATATGCTGCAGTATCTCATATTTGACCCTTTTATGCACCAAACATCAGATGAAATCATTTTATTACTAACAATTTTCTGAGTTTTTAACATTATCTGTTGGTTATTTTTTAGCCGCTCCACTGGGGTGTCGTGCCTGCTTTAAAAAGTGAAGTAGTAAGCATTTCCCCTGTCTCTAACTGAATGTGTTTGTTGGTTTGTTGTGCAGATGAGATTATGCAGCAGGAGAGCAGTCCTCTGTGTGCCGCAGACATCAGCCCAGACCTCAGGAAACAGTTTGCCTTCTTGTCTGGTGAGTTTTCTGTAGTCAATCCCAGAATGCTTTGCTGATAAAGACTGTTGTGTGGCCTCACTATGAAGTTATTCTGGAAGTTTCAGTTTTTAGAGATAACGTTAGTCCTGTTTTAAACCTGCCGCTATGCTGACACACATGTTTGTAGCCCCGCCCTCATTTGAAAAGAGCCCAATCTCATTTGAATTTAAAGCGACAGTCACCAAAATGCCACAATATTGATCAAAGCAGGCAGTTTCAAAGACGTAAAATATATATATATTTCCCCAATTTCTGTTTAATAGAAAGAAGATTTTTTTAGCACATTTCTAAACATAATAGTTTTAATAACTCATTTCTAATAACTGATATATTTTATCTTTGCCATTATGACAGTAAATAATATTTTACTAGATATTCTTCAAGACACTTCTATACAGCTTAAAGTGACATTTAAAGGCTTAACTAGGTTAATTAAGTTTACTAGGCAGGTTAGGGTAATTAGGCAAGTTATTGTATAACTATGGTTTGTTCTGTAGATTATCGGAAAATATATAGCTTAAAGGGGTATGTATATGTATACAGTATATGTGAATGTATGTATGTATGTATGTGTATATGTATGTATGTATGTGTATATATATATATATATATATATATATATATATATATATATATATATATATATATATATATATATATATATATATATATATATATATATATATATATATATATATATTTGTGGGATATTTTGAGCTGAAACTTCACATTTACACACCAAGGACATCAGAGACTTATTTTACATCTTGTAAAAAGGGACCTAATTGGTCCTCTTTAAGACTGTGTGTGTAAAAACTCACAAGAAGCTACAAGAAGTGAATAACTCACTACGGCAGTGATCTGATGAGCTATATTTAAAGTGTGAAGTCAGCATCGTGTATCCTCTTTCAAATGCACTATATGGGTCAAGAGTGAAGATTATTTATACATACAGTATCTGCTTGATCTAAGAACACGAACAGATTTCACAAACACACACTTAATAACACTCCAGAAACTCTCTCCAGTCTGCGTATATAACCCAGATAGTGGCCGGCTCGGGTTGCCCGGGATAACGCCTGACTGGAGGAAGCCTCTTAATTATTCAGTCTTGCCATGACGAAGTGCTTGACAACAGCGTTCAGAGCTGATGTGCGTTGCCAGGTTGTTTGATTGACAGTCAAGCTGTGTGTGTGTTTGTGTGAGTGAGATAGAAGAGTTTATAGTGAATAAGGATTAGATTGAGATTTTCTAAAAACCCCCCTCATTGGATCAAATCTACGAGAGAGTCTCTGAATATTTACAAACCTGGCTCTAAGCTCATGCATTATGTATGCTATAAAACATTTACAAGAATAGTGGCAGGAGAGTGTACAACAACCATTCCAAATGACAGATGCAACATACAGAAACAAAGAGGATGCGTCTATAAATCTAAATGTTTTTATATGAATGAATGATGATGTCACAGATGCAGAGTTTCAGGGTTTCTCTGATTGGCTGCAAAATGGTGCAGTTGTGGTTCAGGGATTAAAGCTCTGATTCATTTTTAATGCGTTGTTAGTGATGGTACTGTATTTAAAGACTGTGGTTACCCTGATTATCAGAATCAGAGTTTTTGCTCTTTTGCTCTCTGTTAATTTGAACCCTCTGGGGTCTGAGGTGATTTTGGGGCCCCTAAGATGTTTTGACATGCCCTGACATTTGTGCTTATTTCAGCTTCTTATTACATAGTATTTGCCAACATGTATTTTTTTTGTATTCAGCACAAACTTTGCTACAATAATGTGTGAGAAATATTGATGTACATGCAGTGGTGGAAAGAGTACTGGAAAATCATACTTAAGTAAAAGTACCATTACTTGCCTAAAAATGTAGTGCAAGTAGAGTAAAGGTATCTGTTGTAAATATTACTCAAAGTATGAGTAAAAAGTAGCTCTTTTAAAAGTACTCAAGAGCAGTAAGTAGTAAGTATTACGCTGTAAAAAGCTCATGCATTGACATGTAATTTGTGGATGTGTGTAAACGTAACATTCTGTAGTGCATTCATTTAAATGTTAATATTTATATGACATTAATATTAGGTTAGATTTAGGTCGTGATGTCAGGTGACTAAAATTTGATGTCTAGTCAGCGTCTAAGGACAATATTATTTTGATGTCCAATAACGACGTCAAATTATGTTGATATTTGGTTGATTTTAGGTTGTGTTGGAAAGTGACCAAAATCTAACGTCGAGCCAAAATCTTAAACCAACGTCATATTGATGTCAAATACTGACATTTATTCGTCAGGCATGGCAACCAAAATCCAACATCTGATAGACGTCATAGTGGTAACGTCCACACAATGTCAAGCTGTAACATCATTAGACGTTGATATTTGGTTGATTTTAGGTTGGATGTTGGACATTGACGTCGGCCTTACGTCAACCCGATTTTCATTTCCAAACAAAAATGCAGCGTCCCCACGACATTGGGATACAATGTCAATCTGACATCATGTTGACGTCTTGTGCCTGCTGGGTGTTTAAGGCCATTTTGGTCATCATACAGTAAACATCCGTCTTCTTCTCATCAGTGACATGCATCTAAACAGTCTCTGGGTCAATGCGTGTAAAGATTTTTAACATCTTCTCGGACACTTTTAACGCTTTCAAACAGTTTGCTGCAATTATAAATCGCCCATGCCTAGAGGTAGTTTATTATGATGCAATTTACCTTCTATGAGCGATTTGATTGGACAGGAATCACAGGACTGATTTTTCTAATTGCCATAAACATAAAAAAAATATATATATAGTGGCTGCAGGTTGAAGGAAAGTAGTGGAGTAAAAGTACCGATACAGCACTAAAAATGTACTCAAGAGACAGTAAAAGTACACATTTTTAAAACTACTTAGTAAAGTATAATTCCTGAGAAAAACTACTCGATTACAGTAGTTTGAGTATTTGTAATTTGTTACTTTACACCACTGTGTACATGCTTGCGTTTTTTTAGAAAAAAAAAATTGTGTGGTTAGTAGGTTTTGGAGGAAAAAAGTAGCTGAAATAAGGTCCACTCTGAATGGGCCTGAACAAGACTTTTGAGTAACTAGTCTTGTAGGCTAGAATATTTACTTCAAAATTATAATTTTTTCTTATTCAAAGAAAACATTACAATGATTTACATTTTGTAAAGTCTATTTTGGGTCATTTTTTGGGTGAGTGACAATGGTCATGAATAATTCACACCTGGAGAGACAAAAGACACTTCCCCACTGGCTAATGTTCACCCATCAAGGTCATTGTAAAGCTGCAAAAACTCGCCCAAACTAAATGCTTGTTATTATACTCTTTTTATTGTGTTTGCTGTTTTTTTTTTTTATAATATTCCTCTCTACTCTTTATCTCTAATACTGTATATCTCATAGCACACTATTCGACTTTATTTGACACATTCTTTACTTTTATACTCTCTTCTACGCTATTTCACTATTATGCTTAATTCTACTGTGATATACTCCATTTTCCTAAATTATATTCTATTACTGACTTGTACTCTCTATTATACTGTAATTTATTCCAATCTACTATGTTCTACATCATTTTAATCCATTTGTACTCACTTTATCTGTTTTTCTCTATTTTTTTATACTCTTCTATATCATTTCATACTCCATACTCTATTCTTCAATCCATCTCTTTTAAACTCGGTTCTAATATACTCTTCACTTTTATACTCCATTTATATTACTCCTTTTATACTCATTTTAATGTGTCCATTGTACTCCTATTATGCTCTATTTTTCTGTGTGTCCATGCAACACATCATGTTGCAGTAAACGTTGGTCTAGTCTCATGCCTCAGTTCTCCACCTAGATTTAATGACAGGCCTGCACCGCAGACGCTCCATCTGTTTGTTTCCTGTTTTCATTTCCTTTTCACCCCTTTTCATCTTTCTTCCTTTTTAGTCCTACTTTTCCCCCCACTAGAAGAGCACAGAGATCCATGTCTGATATTGTCCTTAGCATACTGTGTGTGTGTGTGTGTGTGTGTGTGTGTGTGTGTGTGTGTGTGTGTGTGTGTGTGTGTGTGTGTGTGTGTGTGTGTGTGTGTGTGATAGTCTATGATTGATGTCTCTTTTTAGTTGCATCCCAAATGACACATCATATGCACTTATACACTCAACCATATAGTGCAGGGATCACCAAACTTGTTCCTGGAGGGCCGGTGTCCTGCAGATTTTAGCTCCAACCCTAATCAAACACACCTGAACAAGCTAACCAAGGTCTTCCTAGGTACACTTGAAACACCCAGGCAGGTGTGTTGAGGCAAGTTGGAGCTAAACCCTGCAAGGCACCGGACCTCCAGGAACGAAATTGGTGACCCCTGATATAGTGTATGAATTTAGTGTGGTCCCAAATGGAACACTAACATTTTTTTAAGTAAACTTAAATTACAAGCCTTTCCCAGTTGGCATTGGTGGATTTCTATGTGAGATAAATGACCAAACTACCAAACGGTACCTGTCATGAGTACAACTGCATTCACCATAGGAGGCAGCAATAATGGCTTGCGTAGAAGAATTTTGCATGCACAATCCAATTGAAATGAAGTAATCCAACCTCAGCGGCTGATAGCTCCGCCCCTTCCACTGCATAAACACATCTCTGAGCATGGAGTGCATCAAGAGTTCAACATGACATTAAATTACATTTTATTGGTTGAATAAGTGCATCGTCCAAGAATTTTTATTTTATTTTTTTCACTGTGAACGCACTACTTACACTATTTATACTACTAAATGGTATAGAATAGTGCATAAGTATGTAATTTGGAACGCACCATGTTGTTGTGCATTGATCCTCCCTCTCACCTGCTCCAGATGGACTGGATCACTTTACTTTTGCTCTGCTGATGATTACAAACGAGACAGCAGTGTCCTTTTCACCTTGTGTGTGTGTATGTGTGTGTGAGTCACATAGGTGTTAATATTTGTAAGCTCCGCAGTGGATCCATCCTGCTCTATTAATTACAGAGTGGAGCAGCCAAATACACTCTCACACAGTCACATGACCTCTGTCCCTGCACACAATGCACCAAACATGTCCTCCTTCCTCTTTCCCTTTCTCTCACACACACACATACACACATTAATGGTGTGTATGATGCTTATCTCTCCGTGTTTTTGAACGATATCCTCTCTATTTGCAAGGCAAAGTTCAGTGACTGGAGAGGAGCAGATTTGTCCTCATGGTGTTGAATTGTGTCTTTGATTCCCTCACATCCATGCAGTTCTATAGCTGGGATTATTAGTCTTTTGTGAATGTACGTAGTAGTAGTCTCTGTATTTTTCTATGTGAGGTTTATATGGGAAGATGTAGAAGTGCCCCCTTGTGGGTAGAAGACTTATAAAATGCAGAGGAGTTGCTGGATCCAGATTTTTCTGGCAGTAAAATTAATTCAGGAGGTTAAAATTTCCCTGTTGAAATTAGTTTTTGTCCTAACCATCTGCGACAGCAATGCACAATATTTCTATTTTAGAAATGCTTTCTATTTCTGCGACATCATGGCAGAACAACAGCATAAACCACAAAGATCACCTCAGGTACTGATTATGGGCTTTATTCAGTGTTAAATGCTACCAATGTGAGTTTGAATACGCTTTTACCTGACATTTAATGCTATACTACTTAAATCAGCAGCATACAGTTCACCTCAGATTTTGAAAATAAAATAACTAGCCAATGGTTTGAAAGTGAAAGTCAGTCAGTATTGTGGTTTAACAAAACCAACAACATCAGTAGGCTATTAATAATGTTAAAAAGGTTTAATATGTTTTAATTAGATTCAAAGCTTTTACCATTTCGTTGGGAGTGCTCCTGGATGGTATTTAAATGTGTTTGCTATATTCCATTCCTTTAGGTGCTTTAGATCTTGTTGTGTGTTGTAACACTGATTCCACTTCACTGGTTATAGATAGTAGCTAATAGCTGTTTCCATCCACATATTTTTATGCACGTTTTTGAATATCGCATATGAAAATGCTTAATGGAAATGCTGAGATGCTCATAAGTTTTGAAAATGCCCATAAAAAATGAATGTGCACATGTAACTGAGTAGGATAAAGTAAAAAAATAGCATAAACTACAGTGGAAACACAATTTTTTTATAATAATTTTTAGAGGTTTTTTAACCTTTAATTGGATATGACAGTGGAGGTTACAGACAGGAAAGTATTGGGAGCAGAGAGCAGGAAAGAGTCAGCAAAGGACCTCGAGCCGGTGTCATGAGAAATCGGGTCCCCCCTGCAATCGAGTCCGCTTAGGACCCCGCTTAGGTCGTCTGCATTTAATGCCTGATCAAAAGTGCTTTTTATAGTCAATATTATTATTATTATTATTAATTATTATTATTATATTATATAATACTATTAGTAACTTTATTTTAACAACACCTATCATATTAGTAACACTATTTTAACACTTATCATATTAGTAACATTATTATTGGTAAGTACAAGTTAAAGACATGCATAGTTAAAATAATTGAAACGGTTCTAAACATTTAATGAAGCCTTTTTGATGTTTTTATGTATTTAAATGTAACATTATATATTTACATAAGAAATGGTAGCAAGTTTATCTAACATAAAAGCACGAAAAACGAATTCTCCATGCCACAACACATGCCACATTATATATATATATATATATATATATTAATCAGGCGCTACAAACTATACCTAATACAACTCCAGTGAACCAATAGGATCACCCAGGGTCCTAGGCGGACCCAATTGTCAGGGAGGACCCGATTTCTCATGACACCGGGAATCGAACTCGGGCCACCGTGAACACCACGGTGCTATATTTGTCGCCACACTTAGCCACTACGCTACTGGCTCAGACTGGAAACACATTTTAATCACATTTCATAGAATTTTTTTGTTTTAATGGGTGCCATGGGGCGGCATTAATGGGCCAACCAGTGGACCTGACCACCTTGTAAAAAGTCTTTATTTCTTTTTATCTCATTGTGTTTCATCTTCGTCTTCTGAGGTGCAAGTCGTTTATTAATATTTATTATATATGAAAAAAGGCCCACAGTGGCTCTTCTCCTACCGCAACATATTCTGTTTTCTTTTTGATATTTGCCGCCAGTTTATCAGGAAGTGACGATTTTGTTCCCATTGGAAACAGTGCTTTATTCGCAAATGTTTTATGTGATATTGTAGTTTTTTGCATGAATCTAATTCACATCTTTGCATGGAAACAAAGCTAATGTTTTCTCATTATCTGCTAGATTTCTTCATCAAGTACTAGGCTGATGAAAATAGTCCCCAGCTAGGTAAGTGCTGTGTAATATCATTGTGCCTGCTGCAGCCATGGTACAGCAACAAAGTACCTTGATTATTACACCAGAATGAGAGTAGTTGTAGCGCTGCCACACAGTGAGTGTTTATAAGACACATAGTATAAAATAAAAGGAGATTTAACTCTGTTGTTTTAAAACACTATTTATTGCCTCAACTTAAAGTGTTCCCTGTTTACCTGTCACGAGTCACATTACATATTGGGGAATTCCCCATACTTCATTCATCACCTGATTAGTGCTTCCAAAGATGATAGGCTATGAGAGCATTTATGGAGGACATTTTGCTTTATAAAAAGGAGGGTGAAAGATGGTGAAGGAGGGTAAAAGATGTGAGGAGATCGCAATCGGCCGTACAACGCTGTTTTTGCCTGCGGGTTATTTGTTGGGCTTTCCCTGAGAGGAGTTATTGACTATTTGATTGCCATTGGGAAAGAGCCCCAGGACAACAGTAATGCGCTCCCGGTGACGGACTTTATGCTGGTGAGGCCGTCCATGTACACATACAGACACACGCACACACACATACACACCTGGACTGTTGTTGTTCATAGTGATCTGGTTTCATTTGTAAATGTTTTGTATGTATGTTGGTATTTACTGTTAGGGATCATGGTAATCTAATATATTTGTGGGTGTCTCTTTATCTGTTTGTTTCAGTCTGTTTGTTACATAGTTCCCAGCCGTATTGGCTTAGAAAATAACAGCTTTTCATTTTCTGTCAGTCTTAGTACACAATGTAACTACAGAAGAGTCAAACTTTAAATAGAAAAAAGATTTTTTGAGATGCTAATGGTCTAATCTGATTCAATGATTTATGCTAAGCTAAGCTAAAAGTGCTTTGGGTAGACACGAAGATCAGCTAAATAGATTCAAGGTAAAACTCGACTGTTTAATAAATCTAGGGGAGTTTTAAAATAAGCCTATTTCTCCCCTATTAAGAGTGGAGTGTTCCTTTAAGATTCTACAAATGCGATTTAATGTATGAGAATTGCAGATTTTCTACATGGTGCATGCATAAATATTGCACTCTGACAAAAAGGAAAACATTACCAAGCACCACATGGACGCTTTAAACAGAATTGCTAACATAATTCCAAATTTACATTTCCAGGTGGCCGAGGACAGAATGGCAGCCCCATCATTATTTTCCCAGAGTACCCGGCGTTTGGTGAGCTGGAGGAGCAGGAGTTTCACAATGTGCTGACATACCTGACCAGCATTCCCAGGTGAGACACACAGGAGGTGGAAGGAATACTTCTTACTAGCAAATAGAAGATAAAAGAAGGGTTTCCACATTCATTCAACAGATGGAGGAGGTTTAGTTTAAGTTGGTTTTGTTCAGACCTATGAACACTTTTTTAAGTGTTGCTTTTTGTAAATGTAATTTAAATTAGCTTAATTTTTTTTTTATAAAACATTGTATTGTTTATTTTTAGTTCTGTTTTGTTGTTTCTTTAAGTTTTGTTTATATTTGCATCCAAATGAATCTGTTAGACATGGGACAGAATTTTTCCTGTGGTTTTGTGTTAAACAAATTAGTAATTCATTCATTCATTCAGTTTCTTTTTCGGCTCAGTCCCTTTATTAGTCAGGGGTCGCCACAGCGGAATGAAGCCAACTTATCCAGCATATGTTTTACGCAGCGGATGCCCTTCCAGCTGCAGCCCATCACTGGGAAACATCCATACACACCCATTTACACACATACACTATGGACAATTTAGCCTACCCAATTCACCTATACAGCATGTTTTGGATTTGTGGGGAAAACCGGAGTATCCGGAGGAAACCCACACGAACACAAGGAGAACACCACATAGAAATGCCAACTGAGCCAGCCGAGGCTCGAACCAGCGATCTTCTTGCTGTGAGGCGAATGTGCTACCCACTACGCCACTGTGCAGCAAAATTAGTAATATTTCATTTCATTTTCATTTCATTTCATTTAATAATTAATGAAAAAAAATTTAAATATGACCTCAGTGTTTAATTTAATTTAATTTAATTTATTTTTATTTTATTTTATTGCATTTAATTTAATAACTGATAATAATTAATTAAAAATTAAATATGACCTCAATGTATAATTTTTAAATTAAATTAAATCAAATCAACTTTAAATTAAATTAAATTAAATTAATTGCCTGGATTTTTTTCTTATTTTCAACTTGAAAATCGGTTTTAAATTAGCTTAAAAAATTAATAAAACATTTTATTGTTTGTTTTTTGTTCTGTTTTGTTGTTTCTTTAAGTTTTGTTTATATTTTTGCATCCAAATTAATCTGTTAGACATGGCACTGAATTTTTTCTGTGGTTTCGTATAATATTAAGTAATATTTATTGTAATTAAATTTAATTTAATTTAATAATCAATTGGCAACGCAGTGGCGCAGAAGGTAGTGCTGTTGCCTCACAGCAAGAAGGTCGCTGGTTCAAGCCTCTGCTGGGTCAGTTGGCGTTTCTGTGTGGAGTTTGCATGTTCTCCCTGCGTTCACGTGGGTTTCCTCCGGGTGCTCATGGTTTCCCCCACAGTCCAAAGACATGCGGTACAGGTGAATTTGGTAGGCTAAAATTGTCCGTAGTGTATGAGTGTGAATGAGTGTGTATGGATGTTTCGCAGAGATGGGTTGCAGCTGGAAGGGCATCCGCTGCGTAAAACATGTGCTGGATAAGTTGGCGGTTCATTCCGCTGTGGCGACCCTGAATTAATAAGGGACTAAGCTGAAAAGAAAATGAATGAATAATTAATAAAAAAAAAATGTAAATATGACCTTAGTGTTTAATTTAATTGAATTTAAATGAATTTAATAATTAATTTTAAAAACTTAAATATGACCTCAGTGTTTAATTTAATTTAGTTAATTTTAAAAATTTAAATATGACCTCAGTAATTTAATTTAATTTAATTTAATTTAATTTAATTTAATTTAATTTAATTTAATTTAATTTAATTTAATTTAATTTAATTTAATTTAATTTAATTTAATTTGAAAAAAGAAATTGGGAAGAAAAATCTTAAACATTCCTTCAGCTAGTTGCCAGGATTTTTTCTTATTTTCAACTAGAAATTATGTCCTAAATTAAATACATATTTTTTAAACTATAAAGACAAACACAAAAATATAAAGGAACATGATAAAACCTTAATTTAAATTAAAATAATAAATAACATGAAAATAATTTAATAAACGATAACAATTTAAAAATTATAATAAACTAAAATAAAGAATACTTGAAAATTTTAAACAGAAATCACATTATTATTATTATTATTATTATTATTATTATTATTATTATTATTATTATTATTATTATTATTATTAGCCAGCTAATGCTATTATCTATGAATCCATTATAAACCATTTCTGTTACAGTAGATGAGAAATATAGTGTATTTATATTTTAGTTGATGAATCGGACAGTAGATGGCACTCTAATACTTTCAAATTACCACCCATCCTGCTGTATGCTTCTCAGTGAACATGTGACATGAGTGTGTGTGTGTGTGTGTGTGTGTGTGTGTGTGTGTGTGTGTGTGTGTGTGTGTGTGTGTGTGTGTGTGTGTGTGTTTGACTGCTGCCTCATTAATATTCATCATGCATATTAAATTAAAAGGTGTAATTATGTACATGGTTAACAAGGTGATCTTAATGCCCCTTGTTTTACATTTGCATTCTTAGTTTGTGCATCATCTGAATGCATGATATTCTTAGGGAAGTACATTATTGTTGACTTTGCGAATGATAATTTGCATGTATATCATTCATTTCTTTAATATTGTTCCCTCTGAGTGTCCACTGGTGCATTGGTCTGTTGGCTGATCCTGTGAAATCCTCGTTAATTGAACAGCCCTTGTTAATATTCTAATGAAAGAGGGATTCTGGCCCTTTGCTTTCCATCACTCTTCTTTTTTGCCCATTATACCCAAGAGAAACGGAGAGAGAAAAAGGGGGGTGATTGAGTAATTAGATGGATTTTTTTTTTCATGCTGAAAATGCCTGATGGGGTTTTAATTTACTTCTGATATGGTAAATGAAAGGAGTTCAGCAGCAAATAAACAGCAGCTCAATGAATAAAGAGGTGAATGTCAAGAAAGCCTTCAAGAATGCGCCCCAGTTATATTTTAATATAAAGGATATATAAGAAGATGTATTGAATTTAAAAAGTATACATATATAATTTGTACTTTATGAAATAATGCAGAAAAATATTCATTATAAATATTATAACATTATATAATATTCATATAAAATTCGTTGTTGTTTTATTTTGTTGTCATTTTCTCTTTATTTGTTCTGTTTTGTTGTTTCATTTTGTTTTGTTTTGTAGGGTTTTTTGTGTTCTTTTCTGTTTTTTTCTATTTTGTTGTCTTTGTTGTTTTTCTCTCTTATTTTTTTTTCTTTTGTGTTGTGTTTGGTTTCATTTCGTTTAGTTTTTATTGTTTTTCATTTGTTTTGTTTTGTTTTTTGTTCTTTTGTTGTTGTTTTTTTCTCTTTTTTGTTCTGTTTTGTTGTTTCATTTTGTGTTGTTTTTTGTTCTGTGGTGTCGTTGTTTTGTTTTAGTTTTGTTCTGTTTTGTCATTTTGTTTTGTTTTTTGTTTTTTTTCTCTCTTTTTGTGTTTTTTTCATTTTGTTTTGTTTTTTGTTCTTTTGTGTTGTCCTTATTTTTTCTCTTTTTTGTTCTGTTTTGTTGTTTCATTTCATTTAGATTTTTTTTCAGTTTTCTTTTGTTTTTTTTCTATTTTGTTGTTTTCTATTTTTCTCTCTTGTGTTCTGTGTTGTTTCACCTTGTTTTGTTTTTATAGTCTTTTCCTTTTCTTTATTTAAATTCTTTAATTTAATTTAAGATTTGATTCATTTTAAGATTTATCTTAAGGATTTTAAGATAAATAAATTGTTATCCTAATTTATTATTAAGATCCTAAATCCTAAATTTATCTGTTAGCAAGGCTGTGAATTTTTCTGTGGTTTCTGATTTTAAAAATCTGTAATATTTTATTTTATTTTGTTTTATTTTATTTAAGAAATTTATTTTTAGATATCATTATTCTTTTTAGCAAGGCTGTGAATTTCTTTGTTGTTTCTGATTTTAAAAATTGTAATATTTCATTTTATCTCATTTCATTTAAGGAACTTGTTGTAAGATCTCATTATTTTTTAGCAAGGCTAGAAAAAGAATTTCTCTGTTTCTGATTTTAAAAATCTGTAATATTTAATTAAATTAGTTTAATTTAATTTTGATAACTCAGTAATTGTATTGCAAGTATAACCTCATTGATTCAATTTCTTTGTTCAATTTTGTAAAAAAGCCAAAAACGTCAACATTTAACCCAAAAACACCACAAACCAATAATTAAAAACATTTAATAGACTAACCACCAATATGACCATAAATCATGTGCAATGAACCCCCCTCCCGCTTCATTGCCCCCGGAAGACTTTAAAGCCCCCTTTGAATGCAATCCCATAATTACAATAATAATCACAGTCAGATTTCTGATGGCCATTCATCATTACTGATGGACATTCAAGGTCGTTAGTCAGTATGTGTCAGTGCAGATCTACACCAGGGGCTTTTTCTCAGCTGATAAGACCCCTGCATTGCTCTCCTTTCCTCCATTCACCCCTCCTAAATGAAAGAAGCACAGAAGAAACGCTCCAAAAAAAAAAGCAGCCTGAGGGCGGAAAAGGGAGGTGAGCTTGAGTGTGAAAATTTGGTGGGATCACTAATGCGAGCCAGAAAACACACACACACACACACACACACGCACACACAATCTGTATATCACCGTAATGGCGGCAGATTTGATACACGAGTATCTGCAGTGCCAGTTTCCAGTGGGCGGAGCTCTCATTATCAATCAGCATCAAACTCCGCCCACATTCCACATTAGCAGTTCCCGCATCAGTCAGTCAGCGCTCCTCTGAGTCCGATTGGTTTTGAGGGAGCACCTGATGCTGTCTGATTGGCTGCTGTAAAAGGGGGAGGGAGAGTGTTTCTGCTCTCCCAGCTCTCCTACAGTGGCACTCATTCAAATGGAACCATAAACAGAGCGGCTGAAAGCAAAGGTGCACTGGAGGGAAGAAAAAACGGAGGGAAAAGGCATCTGTGATATCTGCTGAAGGACACTCGGAGTTTAAGCATCAGGGGTGGATTTTGCACATCAAGACCATTCCTGGAGTGTATAATTGGATTTTTTTTGGTCATTGAAAAGAAAGAAGGCAGCTTGAACCTGCTGGTGCGGAGAGTTGCTGCCGTTCTCCATGGTGATGGACGTGGCAACCCAGCTCAGCATCTCTGCGCTACATTGCCACGGTTGCGTTCGGGTCTAATGCATTTCAATGTATGTGTGTCAGTCTGCTTTTGCATGCATTTTGCATTCATGATGGATTGCAGCATGCAAATGTACAGTCTAAAGACAAAACATGGGTTGTTTTAAGCCAATTTTGGGTTAAATATGGACAAGCACGGTTGATGGGTTAAAATTTGAACATGACACTTGATCATATTTACATTTTGTACATTAACAAGTGGGAATGCATTGTGTGCAGCGTTTATCATCAGTATGTCAGTGTTTTTATTGTGGTTTTTTTAAGTGTGTGTGATGGTGATGATGGTGTGTGTTTTTTTTAGTCTCAGCTCGACGGGGATCGGCTTCATCCTGGTCATTGACCGCCGGCAAGACAGATGGGCATCAGTGAAGGGGACACTGCTGCGGATTGCGGTGAGTCCTCCATGTGTGTGTGTGTTTGTGTGTGAAAGAGAGAGATAGGGGATGTGCATACAGTTAAATGTGTGTGTTGTGATCATGAATCGAGAACATGAATGGGTTTAATTTAAAGGGACAGTTCATCATTGGAAAGTTTGTTTATTATTTACAATACAATACGCTACAAATCTTTATTGTCACACTACCAGTAAAAAGTTTGGGGTCAGTAGCATTTATTTTGATTTATATAATTATTTTTTAGGGTTTTTTTTTACCTTTAATGAATAGAATAGTGCAGGAAATTGACAGGAAATTCAGTTGGGAGCAGAGAGAGGGAAAGGGTCAACAAAGGATCTAGAGCTGGGAATCGAACTTGGGTCGCCGTGAGCACCATGGTGCTATATGTTGGCACACTTAACCTCTAGGCTATTGGCGCGGACGAGTCAGTAGGATTTTTAAATCTTTTAATATAAGCTTCTCCTGCTCAGCAAGCCTGCATTTATTTTCATCAAAAATACAGTACAAATTGTAAAATTGTGAAACGTTATTGCACTATAAAATAACTGTTCAAAAGTAGTTTATCATTTAATTTAATAATTTAATTCAGTGATTTTAATAATGAATTTTCAGCTTCATTACTTTAGTCTTTAAAATCACATGATCCTTCAGAAATCACTCTAATGTTAAATATTATAATAATAATAATTATTATTATTAATTTATTTTTCATATATTATTAATATTATTAATATTTTATTATTATTAATGGTAATAGTAATAAAAACAATAATGACTGGCGTAATAATTTTATTTGAAACTACATACGAAAAGGAAGCAGTTATTTAAAATTGTAATAAATATTTAGCAATTTAAAAACATTTTATACATTTTAATAAATGCCACCTTGATGAACAGAATAATTTTCTAAAAAAAAACATAAAAAAAAACTGATTTCTTTTTTTTTGTGTGTAACAGCATGTTAAATACTTCTTATAAAGGGACAAAAACTAACATACTGTATGTACCTAAAAAACATATGTACATACACTGACCTTATTCATCTCCAAGACAGCCTGATGTACAAATGAATGTTTTAATTTTGCTTTATTAAAACTTAAAATGTACTCACCACGATGTCATTGCAAACATGTGGAACGTTGTACAGTGAAAGTCAATGGGGTCCAGCAATGTTGTGGTCCCTGCTGAATTTTATTTACTCACAGAAACAGTTAATGTTAGACATACAGTGCTCAGCATAATTGAATACACCCCATTTTTAAATATATTTATTAAAATAATATTTTATTCAACAAACATATTTAGAAATGGAAAGATAATACAATTAAATTCATGCAAAATTTGGGGAAAAATAATTGCAAACTACAAAATTTCAACAACATTTAAAATTTTTTTCTTTAACATAAATTTGGGTGTACTAGTTTTTGGACCGTTATCATAAGTTATTTTGTTGGATAAGCTCCTGATTTGGCTTCAGTACTGACTTATCTAATGTATATGCACAAATATACACTGTAAAACCCAACAGTCAACTTTATCAAATGAAATGAGTGTGGTTAACTCAAAATTGACTGAAAGTTCATTCTACTGATTTGAAAAGAGTTTTGAACTCAGTGTTGAAGGTAATTAAATACCTCATTACTTCAACTTAAATAGAGTAAGTTCACTGTACTCGTATAGATCAGTTTTTTAACTCAAATGGTTTGTCGCAATCGGTTTCCTCAAACGTTTTGAGTTGCCTTAACTTATTGGGTTTTACAGTACTCAGTTGGTTTGAGTGTTCTTCATTTATTGGGTTTTACAGTACTCAAATTGCTTCGTTTACTCAAATAGATTAAGTTCACAGTACTCATTAGGATTAGCTTTTGAACTTAAATGGTTTGTTACAATAGGTTTTCTTAAATGGTTTGAGTTACCTTAATTTTTTGGGGTTTTACAGTGTAATATTGTAAAGCTTCCTTTAGAAAATATTAATTTAAATGAGAGATTTGTGAGGGGTGTACTTATATGTACTGAGCACTGTACATATTCTATTTGCGTTGCACTGAAGAAGAAAAAAATAAATGAGGGTGAGAGAATGAGGGAAATATTAATTTGACAGAGCTGTCTCTTTAGTTTAACTTAAATAGTTTTATTAATGCATATTGGTCAGAGAGTTACAGTATTAAATTAAAGAACCACAAGACATCAAACTGTTCCAATCTATTGGCAAAAAACAATTAGTTTACGTTTTCTTTTTCTCTGAATTAAACAATACAATAATATATTCTTGCATCAAGAACAATATAAAGAACAAAACACAAATAAAAAAATAATATATATATATAATAACATAGATAAAATTGCATTATAGATAAAAGTAACATATTAGGCTGTTCAGCAATGCAGAAAAAATATATAAATACAATTATGCAAAAGGTACATCAGTAAAAAAATTATTAATTAAAAACATTAAATGAAAAAAAAAGGAAGAAAAAAAAAAACATAATCATGCATATTTTCTCATTATATTCATTCATAACTAAGCCAGGGGCAGGGAAAATAGGTCAACTTCAGTCTTTTTTAAATTATTATTATTATTATTTTTATCATTATTGTTATTATTATTTATTTATTTTTATAATTTTTTTTATTTTTAAAATGTGAGAGGTCATTTTGCTAAATAGTGTCAAATTTTTCAGTATTACCGCAAACTTTATACCTAATCTTTTCTACAGTGCCTTCTCTGTAAGATTTTTCCAAACTGCAATAATATTTTTATCCTCAGTATTTTTGTTTTGTTTTTCATCAAAATATATAATGTAATTTAATAATAAAAAATAAAACTTAAAAATGTGAATTCATGAAAACTCATTTCCAACATGAAAAGAAAAAAATTAACTCATTGTCTCCATTTTGTTTTCACAATATTACATTTATATTCCCACACTTCAGATTGCTCTTCTCTGAATGTACATTTGTAATGTACATTTCGACTTTGTGCATCAAACATTCTGAGGAAAAAAGTTATAAATAAAAAAGTTATAAATAATTGCAAGATATAATTTTAAAATTACAAGAAATAATGTAGGATTGCAGGAAGTTTATTTCTCACTATTCAGTTTTTTTTTTTCTTTAAAATGTGAGTTCAAGTCTTATAATGCTGAGAAAAACAAGTATTGACACAAAATTGCCTGATATTAGCTGCTATGATATTGCTTTGATATGAGATTGTGATTTGTTTATTCATTCATTTCATATTTCCAGTACTTTAGTTCCAAAATTTCCAGTATAAACATAAACATTCTTAAATCAAGATACATGAAATTGTAAATCAAAATGACATTAGATTTGATGTCTTATTTGGTGAAAAAAAAAAATTCAAAAACAACATGATCTTTAAGTGAAATAATTGTTTTAAAAAATCTCCCAAATGAGTGAGAATAAAAAATAAATTAAATTAAATGTAATTTAATTTGTTATTCCATTGTCAGACTTTTTATTCTTGTTTTACGCTAAAAGTCACTAAATTTGGGAAGTTTTCAAGTAATTGCATACCAAAACAGTATATAGGAAGGGACCCTTTTATTTCCATCTCCATATGAAAGAGGAAATGTGTGTGTGTGAAAATCTCTCTGTGTGTTGTTGTTGTTTCCATGCTTGCTGTATGAAGAATAGGATCTGACAGTCAGGTGCCTTGGGCTCAGTGTGTGGATTAGTCTGAATTTCATTGTTCTTCCGTTTCGGAGGGCATCTAAACAAGGCCTCAAATCTTTTCATAGAAACTCTAAATATTTAATCCAGCACAGAGGCGTCTAGTGCACCACAGCACCGCGTGTTGCAGCCATCCATAAAGTAAACACAGCAAGCGCTGTTTCATGAGCAGCGAAACCAGCTGTAATCGCTTTGCGTTCTTGTCATCAGCTGCTTTTGTGTGATCATCAGTGAGAATGTTTATACAGTTGAAGTCAGAATTATTAGCCCCCCTGTTTATTTTTTCCCCAATTTCTGTTTAACAGAGAGAAGATTTTTTCAACACATTTCTAATCATAATAGTTTTAATAACTCATTTCTAATAACTGATTTATTTTATCTTTGCCATGATGACAGGAAATAATATTTGACTAGAAATTTTTTCAGACACTTCTATACAGCTTAAAGTGACATTTAAAGGCTTAACTACTGTAGGTTAATTAGGTTAACTAGGCAGGTTAGGGTAATTAGGCAAGTTATTGTATAACGATGGTTTGTTCTGTAGACTATCAAAAAAAAATTAGCTTAAAGGGGCTAATAATATTGTCCTTAAAATGGTTTCTGTTCTAACCGAAATAAAACAAAAAAGACTTTCCTCAGAAGAAAAAACATTATCAGACATACTGTAAAAATTTCCTTGCTCTGTTAAACATCATTTGGGAAATATTTAAAAAAGAAAAATAATTCAAAAGGGGGCGAATAAATCTGACTTTAACTGTACGTGGCAATAGCTCACAAAAATCAGCTCATTGAAACAACCCGCTGTCCCAGTTTGCAATGCTATTCAATCACATTTACAAGACATTATTATTAAATCAGTTTGTTTCATGGTAGTGATGTCAAAATGAAGGAATTTGCATATCTACAGTAGCTATTTAATTGATGTCAGTTATCATATTAAATACATATTAAAAACTGAATAAGAGTTTTGGAGCAGGCCAGTGGTAAACTTTAAAAAAAACTTCATATAGAAAACATATCAGCTAAATAAAATAAATAAATACATTCATATTATTTTTGGTAACAATTTGCAATGATTTTTGCTGCTTGTTCAAACTACTTATATGAAATGAGCTGAAACAACCCAATCCTGCATTTTATTTGGGATAACGTCACGTGTTTTATGTTCAATCCACTTAAAGTTGTTAAAACAGTTAGGTTAACTTAATCGATTTGTGTTGGGACAGCATGTAGGAATTGTGTGGAAGAGTAGTTCATGTACACTCAAAAAATTAACTCATTGGATGAACTCAATTTATCTGAGGGCAGGATTTCCATCCAATAAATTTGTTTAGCACCAACTAATAAAAAACTATTTACACAATTAAATGCAATTGAGTTAGTCCAACATGATTTTATCAAATAAAAGTTTAAATACATTTGTATTTTTATTTAACTTAAACTCAAAGGTCTGATAATATCGTGTATGTCTACTGTATGTGTTGCACATTTCAAAGTCTCTGTTTTAATTGAAGTTATTCTAAATGAACTAAAAGAGCCATTTTGAAGCATATTTCAGGAGTTACATATACAGTTGATTGAGACTGATCTCAGAACTCATTTTAGGACAGTTCTTGCTCACTGAGCAAAGCAACAAACTGCATTTTTGCACGAGTGCTTCTGCAAGGTGGTAATCTCAAAACTCAAAGCATTACATTAAAGTCTTCTAAATCTTCAAACTAAAGTGAAGATTAAGCTCTAACAAGTCATTCTATTAACTTTAAACACCTAAGATTAGTTTTATTGTCAGTATTTCCCTCTCTTAATTCAATCCCACGCAAAGCATGCTGGGAACTACAAATCCCCTAACCAGGTAGTTGGACCAACACAATTCCTTCATGTTGTCCCAACACAAAATGCTTAAGTTAACTTAACGGTTTACAAATTTAAGTAGACTGAACATAAAACAAATAAACTGGCTAAAGAAATGACAAGAATTGTGTTGTTTCAGCTCATTTTAAACTGGTACTTTGAACAAGCAGCAGTAATAATAATAATAATAATAATAGTAATCATTTTTTGAGTGTAATTACTAACATGAACAAACAATGTACATTTATTACAGTGTTAATGTTAGTTTTGTTTGTTCATGAATTTAGTTAGTTCAAGCATGAATTTGGATTTTTAATAATGCATTAGTAAATGTTGAACTATGACAAACAAATGCTGTACATGTATTGTTCATTATTAGTTCATGTTAGCAAATACATTAACTAGCATTAATGAAACCTTAATGTAAAGGGTGACCATATTTTTTGTTGCTACTAGATGTCTGCTAATAGCTGCTCTTTTTCCCCCAACATTCTTCAGAATATCTTAATTTGATCCCACAGAAGAAGAAAAAATTGTGTGTGAGCATACAAAAAGGAAAGTGGTATTTTTGGGTGAACTGTCCCTTTAAGAGTACACATGTAAACACTCACGCTGTTGTAATTCTCTGGTAAACATGTCAACGCTCACCAACATTAGCGTTTATTTGATTCTACATCGATCCAATAGTGTGCTCTTCATTTGCTCTCCTTTTTTTTGTATGCTACGCTATGCTAACAAGACTCACTGCGCTAAGTTGTTCTTGACAACAACTTGATTTGACTTGCTTGCCTCATTTGTAAGTCGCTTTATGTAAAATCATTGTCAATATCAGTGTAAAATGCGGATGTAAGCTGTCAACGGGTCTGATGTGTAGAGTGTGTGTGTGTGTGTGTGTGTGTGTATGCTGGTCAGTAGAGGAGAGGTTACTGGGCTAATCAGATTAACACTGGTTAATTAGGTCAGCGCTCGCTAACGCTGCTGGAGTCAAGCGAGGGCTTGAGATTACAAGCTAACTTGCTTTACCAAATGTGTGAATTATGATAAATGCTTATTTTTTTCAGTTTATTTGATTTTGTTTTTGCGTTTTCTGCGTCTGTGTAAAGTCACATGGTCTGTTGTTGTTGTTTTTTAAAGTGATATCGTTGACATAACTTACTGGTGTTGTAGGGCTAGTATAATGTAGCAATCTGAAACAATTGATAGCCAAATGTGTGCTAGTATTTTGTGAGGATTGCAGGTTTTATTGAGCTTGTGGTTGAAACTTGAGGACTAAGGCATGAATGTAAAATGGAATTAAGTGGATCTTTCAATCCCAAACCAAATTTATCAAGTTAACTTAACAAATTGAAGTGGATTGAACATAAAACAAATATGTTCGTCCAAAATAATCACAAGAATTGTGTTTTTTCAGTGCATTTTAAATGAGTAGTTTGGACAAGCAGCAAAATTTTTTATTTTTTTTTAAATGTATGATTGATTTATGGGCAACACGGTGGCTCAGTGGTTAGCACTGTCACCTAACAGCAAGAAGGTCGTTGGTTTGAGTCCCGGCTGGGTCAGTTGGCATTTCTGTGTGAAGTTTGCATGTTCTCCCTGTGTTGGCGTGGGTTTCCTCCAGGTGCTCCAGTTTCCCTCATAGTTCAAAGATATGTGCTATAGGAGAATTGCTGCATAAAACATATGCTGGAATAGTTGGCGGTTCATTCCGCTGTGGCGACCTCTGAAATAGACTAATCCGAAGTAAAATAAATGATTGATTTACTTATTTACTGCTAAACATA
The DNA here is from genome assembly GCA_903798195.1 of Danio kyathit. Classification (NCBI taxonomy): domain Eukaryota; kingdom Metazoa; phylum Chordata; class Actinopteri; order Cypriniformes; family Danionidae; genus Danio; species Danio kyathit. The sequence goes on from LR812519.1 coordinate 57,705,485, forward strand.
ATGATGTTGTTTCACTAGATTACCCTTGATCCCTTGACCTTCATATAACTTATTACCAACATGAAAAAAATAAACAAATGAATAAATGAATGAATAAACAAACAAATACAAAAAAATAGATAAATCCATAATTATTTTGGTAACACTTTACAATGATATTTGCTGCTTGTTCAAAGTACTTATTTGAAATGAGCTACAACACAAATCTTGAGTTTTTTTGGGATACCTTAATTTTTTTATGTTCAATCCACTTAAATTTGTAAAAACAATTATGTTAACTAATTTGTGTTGGGACAATAAGGAATTGTGTGGAACTCAGCCATTTTACAGTAGTTAATGTTAATGTGTTTATTAGCATGAACAAAAAATGTACATTTATTACAGTATTCATTAATATTTGTTAATGTTAGTTAATTGTTAGTTCATGTTAACTCGCAGCTCATTAACTAATATTAACAACAACTGCTGCGTAAAACATATGCCGAAATAGTTGGCAGTTCATTCCACTGTGGCGACCTCTGAAATAGACTAATCCGAAGGAAAATAAATGATTTATTTATTTACTGCTAAATATGATGTTGTTTCACTAGATTCCCCTTGATCCCTTGACCTTCATATAGCTTATTACAACATGAAAAAATAAATAAACAAATAAATAAATGAATGAATAAACAAACAAATACAAAAATAGATAAATAAACCCATAATTATTTTGGTAACACTTTATAATGATATTTGCTGCTTGTTTAAATTACTTATTTAAAATGAGCTGAAACAACACAAATCTTGAAGTTTTTTGGGGATACCTTAATTGTTTTATGGTCAATCCACTTAAATTTGTAAAAACAATTATATTAACTAATTTGTCTTGGGGTCGCTGGATCGCAGGTTCGAACCTCGGCTGGGTCAGTTGGCGTTTCTGTGTGGAGTTTGCACGTTCTCCCTGTGTTCGCGTGGGTTTCCTCCGGGTGTTCCGGTTTCCCCCACAAGTCCAAAAACATGCGGTACAGGTGAATTGGGTAGATTAAATTGTCCGTAGTGTATGAGTGTGAGTGAGTGTATGGATGTTTCCCAGAGATGGGTTGCGGCTGGAAGGACATCCGCTGCGTAGAAATGTGCTGGATAAGTTGGCGGTTCATTCCGCTGTGGCGACCTCGGATTGACAAAGAGACTAAGCCGACAAGAAAATGAATGAATTTGTCTTAGGACAACAAGGAATTATGTGGAACCCAGCCATTTTACAGTAGTTAATGTTAATATGTTTATTAACATGAAAAAACAATGTACATTTATTACAGTATTCATTCATTTTTGTTAATGTTAGTTAATTGTTAGTTCATGTTAACTCGCAGCTCATTACCTAATATTAACAAGAATTGCTGCGTAAAACATATGCTGGAATAGTTGGCGGTTCATTCTGCTGTGGCGACCTCTGAAATAGACTAATCCGAAGGAAAATGAATGATTTATTTATTTACTGCTAAGAATGTTGTTGTTTTACTAGATTACCCTTAGGATTAACAATTATATTGTTTAATACATCTCAAAATATGCCAAATTCTGTTCAAAAAATGAATATGCTTTAAGATACTACAATAAGTGTTTTATATATTAAGAAATGTATTTACAAATGTATTTGAAATTGTTATTTTCTTCTATTTTAATTAAGGAATTTATTAATATTTGTTTTATCCGTTTGTCAGTCAGCAGTCTGAAAAGTTTAAATACAATTTAGCATAAACACATTTTGTTTACTAAATAATTTTAATATATACAAGTGAGCTGTTGTTTTAAATGCGTATTACAGTGAATAAAGATGCAACATTATTTTACAAACATTTTTTTTATTCACTTTTAGTATTCGCAAGCAAAAACTGTGTTGAGTAGTAAAATTGCCAGTGCAATTGTAGGTAAACCACAAAGACGACTAAATGAAATGTATTAAACAGAAAGCACATGTCATTATTAAAGATTGTTCCCATCCATTAAATATGAAATATCAGCTTTTGCCATCAAACAGACATTTTAGGCAACCTCAAGCAAAGAAAAATCAAATGTTCTTTGTGTGTTTAAATATGAATAGGGTTAATTGAGTTTTTAATGTGATTTATGTGATGATATTGAAAGTATTTGTGTTGCCTGTTTTCTGTGATGTGTAATGTGAATGCTGAAGTGGTTGTGTGGTGAAGCCAAAGATAAATTTCTGCTTTTGGACAACAAAGTAAAGTATGTTTCTTTTCTGATTTCTTTTAGCATGTTTGAAACAACAAAGAGGAGTTTACTTCAATGTAATATGATTATAAATCCATTTTAATTCAACATGGCTACAAAAAAGTAAAGCAAGACCTCCATTAACTGAACACTTGCTCTGCTGAAGTTTGTGCCAATTTGTTTAATTTTTGTCCATGTAATGACTGATTTTTATCTGATAGTGAGAAATACAAGAGCTGGTTTAATCTAAAGCTGCTTTAGGAGAGTAAATAAATTATTCACTATTTTCGAGTCAGTCTGTACAGTAGTGGCCATTTAATAATGCAATTAGTGCAAGTAAAGACCAGCAATCACTTAAATAATTGATCATGTCATTAAACAGTCTGTAGACGCTCGTTGAAACTTGATGACTGAATGTCAAAGTTCTCAAATCAGACAGTTAATGAAAGTCGAACCTGATGATGAAGAGGTTTATTCTGCTTTCCCACAGACCTACTTTTGTTTAGAAAGTTGTAGGATTATATTGAAGCAGAAGAAGCCATTCTGGTTTATATCTATAATGCATTGTTGTTGCAGTGGTTTGCTAGTAATGAAATAACAGGATTATCGTTCATTCTTTGCCTTGTGTTCTTCTCAACTTCTCTTCATTTCATGTTCAACCTTCTTGTCAGTTGCTCTCCAGATTAGTTGAAGGTAACTTTTATAGTATCCTGGGTTAAACATTGACATGTCCAATGGAATATTTTATTATATCTAAAGTATTTAGGAAGACCAGCTTAATGGAAATATGTGCTTTAGCCCATTGTTAAGCATACGTTTTTACTGGTGTTTATAGGTAAAACGAGCACTAGAGGGCAACGTCTTTTGTTCTTTTTCACACTAATGGTATTTACGGGACATATTATCGATAAATAAAATTTTTGTTTTGTGCAGTTCTTTGCACAGGACTAAATAAACACCACAAAACTACTTAACGGTCTATAATTTGTCATTGAATACATGGTTTCCGCTACATTCATTTTTCCATGGCGGGGCGCCACACCAAAATTCATCCCGCCACGGCTACATAACAGCTTCTCATTCAAAAACATTCAGTCGTTTTTTTTTTTTAATAGCGGGTTATAATCGCACCAAAACGTATGAAAAGTAAGTGAATTATAACAGCTCAAACTTTTCTGTAATCATAGTGCTGTGCGTTATTTGTTTAACTCTTTAAAGTGACATGCTGACCGACTGGTAGACTGACTGACAGGTGCGTGATGCGTGAGGTCAGCAAACATGACGTAGTTTTCAGTTAAGATGAACACACTTTCCATAATTATACTTTATAGCCTATGGCTCTGCATACAATGACTATCTTGCTGGAGTTTATAGCCGTTTCACTTTACTTCAGGACGCATTAAGGCCGCTCTGTAGGTCTATTGGACGCAATTATAAATGTTCCTAGCAAATGTAATAAATGTTGGAGACATACTTGTTACATAAACGCACTAAATCGCACTTCAGCAGCGTTTATTTGAGCGTGCACAAGAAAATCTGCACTTGAGCAGAGCATATTTGAGGACATGCACGAAGTTTTGTGCACGAACAGAGGAAATCGGCGCGCAAGCAAAGAGATTCGCATGCTCGTATTACACGAATGCGATCTCGACTTGTAATACTGCGCTCATGACATTTGTCATTGAAATAACGCCATTATCGCCATACTGTAGGTAGTAAGTAGATCTGTGTCTACCAGTTCTGCCGCCACAACTGGAAAAAGAGGAAACACTGGAATAGATTTACACACTTTTAAACACTTCTGGTTTGGTTAGTTTGCAGTTTATACGGTGTTGTACTTGATGTAGAGTGCTCTGGTTTGAGTCTGGTGAAGGATGAATTTATTAAAGAGATCAAATCAATGTAAAATTTGAGTCACAGTGTACTTTTCACCTATGTCTGCTTTTGACAACACTATTTGTTGGATTTAGAGAGAAGTTTAGTTCAGTGGTTTGCTTGATCTGTATGATAAGCCTCGCCTTCTTGTGGACGTGTACCAGAAAGACGTCTATCTAAAACATACAACAAAACGTACTCTAAGTATGTGGTTCTCAAAGTGGGAGTCGGGACCCCCTGGGGCGTCGCAGGACAATGACGCTTGGGGGTTGCTTGGGGATTTCCAAAACTCAAATAATATTGATTAAAATATTACAATTACCATATTTTATCCATAACCCACAGAAGTTCATAGTTACATGGTTGCACAAAAAAACGACAACAACATACAAATAAAAATCCATCAGCCTTTCCATTTTTTGTCATTGAATTGCGATCCTTGGGGTGTTTAGATTAACCACACATCAATTTTTGGACGTTTATGGCACACTAAAACATAAAAAATAAGAGATTTGAGGTTAATATTAAATTAAATTAATAAATGACTATATAAAATGATATTGTTGTTACACTGTTGCACTTGTTTTGTGGTGTCAATATGCTCATGTTTATATAGGCATATTGTTGTGTGTGCAACATTTGTATGTTTATAACTACCTTCGAGAAAAATTTGGGTCGCGAGTCACTGACATTGTTATTTTGGGAACCTTTGCCCTAAGTAACATATTTCATATTCGCATTATTATTATTATTATTATTATTATTATTATTATTATCATTCACAATAATGTAGACTGCTCCCTCTAGTGGTTGTGTCTTCTGTAACATGCAACCAATTGTACCAGTAGCAATGTATTTTACATTTTGGAAAAATGTGGGCAAAGGCACCTACAGTATTTCTAATGAGCCTGGTTTGCTTTGAAAATTGAAACTTTCAGTCATTGCACGGTACAAAGTTTAAAAAAAAAGTATTTGAACTTTTATTTTTACTACTTATATTCTATTTCTAAGTCTACTGTACCAATAAAGGTAAAATATTTGCTAATTTTCATGACAGGGTATGATAACGAAATTTGCCATTTTACTGTAGACCTTTTTTTAAAAGGTTTTGTTGTTGTATACTTCATTGTATTGTAGGCATGGGCCAGTATAAGTTTCTGGCGGTATGATAACCGTGGATAAAAATATCACTGTATCATCTTATTGGGATTACTGCTCTAAAATAAGTTATTTTTAAATGTCTGGATACAAAACAACAACTTGAACACAATATATTTTATTTTAGGAAAGATTTAAAATATTTTGCAATATTATGTCAGGCTAAATAATTAAAATAAATCATTGACTGTTGTTTTCTGTAGTTTCAAAACCACAGATTTCTTTACAACACATTAAAAAAACCTACATATACCTTAGGAATGGTATAGCAGATAATTTTAGCTGTTTTCAAATCTCGACTTTTCCAAACCGCGGTAAACCTTAAAACCGGTTATCGTCCCATGCCTATTGTATTGTGGAATTGTAAGGTAGCATTTCAGCATATCCATATACAATAAAGAATAAAAAAGGGGTAAAAAAAAACACAAACACATGTAAAAGAAATCACTTTTTTATTGTTTTAGAAAAAAATAAAAAAATTTTCAGCAAAAAACTAAATTAATCAAAAGTTATTTAAAATTTTTACATTTTTGAGTAAAAGAATTTCCCAAGTATTGAACAGTACAACTGTTTTTGACAGATTTTAATATTAAGAAATGCTTCGTGAGCACCAAATCAGCATATTAGAACAATCATGTAACACTGAATAATGAAAAAAAGATTCCTTAGTCCCTTATTGGGCGAAAAATCATATATGGTAACTTCACTGACACCGATTCCAATATAAAACTCATAAAAGTTCAGAATTCTTGTAATAACCCCAAGTAACACTCCGGGGCGTTTCCGATGAGTATTTCAATGAGTGCCCTATAAAGGGTTAAAGGGAGCTTCAGTAGTTTCTCTCTCCCTCCCCTTTTTCTTTCTTCTCATTCAGTCTCTCTCTGTCTTTCTCTCCTCACACACGCTGACACACACACACACACACACACACATAATCTACTGCTTTCTTTCTCCAACCTCCGTCACAGCACATATGGCTGATTGGTAATGCTTATCAGCAGTGCAGCTGGTGTGGAACTGCCAGAGGAGATTTTCCTACACGTGCCTAATATCAATACAAATTACAAATTCCTAATAACGTCACGCATAATAACTACTTCTAAAATAAAAGCCATCGTGTGTTGTGGTCCTCATACCGTAGGTCATCATAGTCGAAAAAAATGGCTTGTTTCCTAAATCAAAAACATTTAAGACATGCAGATTTTTCCTTGTCCATTTGGTTAATGATGTGCTTCATTTATATCATAATTGCAAGTGCGTTCATCAACTTCTGTGCACACTCGCATTATTGTTTCTGCTGTTAGAAATGATACTATTAATTGATTTGCATTTAGATTTGCGCATTCAACAACACGCACCATTGAACAAAGAGGAGGTCTGACGGAACTAGTCCCCAGTATATGCCCCAATCTAATTCACTTTAGGAAATTTTAATGTGTGCTAATTTATGCTAATGTATGATAATTGAGCACAGATAAACATCTTCCCCGATGTAGCTAAATTGAAATATTGCGCTATCCTTGTAGTATTTGCAATGGATGACCGATGAACCTCCCCCAGCACATTAAAATATTAGTTTTTCCTTTTTTATATAATGTAAAGTGCATCTTGTGGTTATCATTTGGCATATATTTCCTTTCCTAAATTGTATATTTTATGAATGCATATTTCACTAAGGGGGGCTCATCTAATTATTTCCAAAGAGACTCATAAATAAATGGAGACACTTAACAGCTGATGAGTCAAGAGAATAAGGGTTTAATAAGCTCCTCCTTCTCATTTCAGACCAAGCAGCTGGAGTTTTAGGTCTTTTTATTATGGTTCTGTTTTTATCGCTAAACATTTCCTTTCTTTGACCTGAACGCGTGGACGTCCATCTCTTTCTCTCGAGGGAGGTTGTTAAGAGGCTTGTGTTTTGAAAGACAGGAGAGCGTCTACTCAATGACATCTGCAGTAAAAGACCTCAAAAAAAAAAAAAGCATCCATTTCCATTTTTAGCCTTCGGGTAGAGTCTTGGATCTGG
>LR812519.1:57717751-57855251 GCA_903798195.1 Danio kyathit
GGGGTTCAATTTGAGCAGACGCCTTTGTCAGCAATTAAACATGAGGTTTTTAATGGGACTGAGAGCGTCTTTATGGCCATTGTGAATGGGGAATGTTTTGCTCATTTGGATCTGACTGTTGCTTTGGACATTAAATGCAAAAGATAAATGTTCACACGTGCGCTTTTAATTGTTTTTGCAATGCTTAGTTTGTCCACAAGGTGAATTATACTTAACCAAGCCATTGTTTTAGGGTCACTGGCATCTAGTTTTGGGTGTAATTAGTTACAAAGTAACTAATAATAATAATAAAAATAATACCTTTTATTTTTAGGCGCCTTTCAAAGCACTCAAGGACACCTTACAGCAGATCACAAGCACATCATAAAATACAAGTAGTAAAAATAACAATCAGCATAATATTAAACCAGCCAATCATTAAAAGCTATCCTAAACAAAAACGTTTTTATCTGAGATTTAAAATTGGAAATAGAGTCCATCTGGCGAATGTACAAAGGCATGGAGTTCCATAACTTTGGTGCTGTACAACTAAAAGCCCTGCCACCAAATGACTTCATCTTAAAGTTTGGAACAGATAAGAGTTCAGCAGAAGATGATCTCAGCGAGCGCGAAGGAGTGTACAAATGAAGAAGATCAGAAAGATAGTGAGGGGCCAGGTTGTGAAGAGCTTTGTATGTTAAGAGGAGGATTTTGTATTGTATACAATAGGGGACAGGGAGCCAGTGCAGGTGAAAGAGAATTGGAGTTATGTGATCAGAAGTACGCGAGCAGGTAACTATCCTAGCCGCTGAATTCTGCATTACCTGTAGTCTTTGAAGTTGTTTATCAGGGATGCCAGATAGGAGCGAGTTACAGTAATCAATCCGTGATGCAACCAAAGCATGAACAAGCACTTCAGTACTTTGTTGAGATAGTGAAGGGCGAAGTCTTGCAATGTTACACAAATGAAAAACTAGTTACTGTAACTAAATAACTTGATAGCCGAGGAAGTAAAATAGTGGATTTCTATTAATTATGTTAATCTAACACTTCTATATAAATCAATTCAGAGAAGCAGAGTAATATATTTTGCAGAATGATGATATTTTTTTAACTAAAGAACATTTATAAAGACAATTACATATACTAAAACAGATCAACACAGAAAAGAGTTAATGACAACATAAGGTATACATTCAAAGAAGCAGAGAAATTGTAGATGTATATATTGTTATTCAGATATTTTGCATGTTTTTCAACTAAAGGTTTTGTCCGACAACTGCACTTTTCAGCTGAACAAGTAAAATAGGGGATTAGGTTTGATTTTTAGGTAATTTTATTGAGCTCCAGCGGTAGATCCTTGAAGAACTGTCCGACGTGCGCTGCTTTCACCTGGGGAGGTGTGCTCAAAGCACCCGCTGACTGCCTGGGGCTCAGACGTCCGCATACACTGCAGCACATGCCAGAGTGTTTGTGTGGTCACGTGATGTGCGTTTTCAGCGGTGTAGTGTGGACGGAGGTCTTTTCAGAAATTCTAGGTGAAACACAAGTGTTTATGTGGATCATTTTCGTTCTAAAATGCCGTTTTAAAACTAAAACGTATTAGTGTAAATGGGATCTTAGTTACAAAGTAACGTTACTGTAAATAACTTGATAGGCGAGCAATAAAATAGTGGATTTCTATTAATTATGTTAATCTAACACTTCTATATAAATCAATTCAGAGAACCAGAGTAATATATTTTGCAGAATGATTATATTTCTTTTAACTAAAGAACATTTATAAAGACAATTACATATACTAAAACAAATCAACACAGAAATGAGTTAATGACAACATAAGGTATACATTCAGAGAAGCAGAGAAATTGTAGATGTATATATTGTTATTCAGATATTTTGCATGTTTTTCAACTAAAGGTTTTGTCCGACAACTGCACTTTTCAGCTGAACAAGTAAAATAGGGGATTAGGTTTGATTTGTAGGTAATTTTATTGAGCTCCAGCGGTAGATCCTTGAAGAACTGTCCAACGTGCGCTGCTTTCACCTGGGGAGGTGTGCTCAAAGCACCCGCTGACTGCCTGGGGCTCAGACGTCCGCATACACTGCAGCACATGCCAGAGTGTTTGTGTGGTCACGTGATGTGCGTTTTCAGCGGTGTAGTGTGGACGGAGGTCTTTTCAGAAATGCTAGGTGAAACACAAGTGTTTATGTGGATCATTTTCGTTCTAAAATGCCGTTTTAAAACTAAAACGTATTAGTGTAAATGGGATCTTAGTTACAAAGTAATGTTACTGTAACTAAATAACTTGATAGCCGAGCAATAAAATATTGGATTTCTATTAATTATGTTAATCTAACACTTCTATATAAATCAATTCAGAGAAGCAGAGTAATATATTTTGCAGAATGATTATGTTTTTTTAACTAAAGAACATTTATAAAGACAATTACATATGCTAAAACAAATCAACACAGAAATGAGTTAATGACAACATAAGGTATACATTCAGAGAAGCAGAGAAATTGTAGATGTATATATTGTTATTCAGATATTTTGCATGTTTTTCAACTAAAGGTTTTGTCCGACAACTGCACTTTTCAGCTGAACAAGTAAAATAGGGGATTAGGTTTGGTTTTTAGGTAATTTTATTGAGCTCCAGCGTTAGATCCTTGATGAACTGTCCGATGTGTGCTGCTCTCACCTGGGGAGGCGTGCTCAAAGCATCCGCTGACTGCCTGGGGCTCAGACGTCCGCATACACTGCAGCACATGCCAGAGTCTTTGTGTGGTCACGAGATGTGCGTTTTCAGCGGTGTAGTGTGGACGGAGGTCTTTTCAGAAATGCTAGGGGAAACACAAGTGTTTACGTGGATCGTTTTCATTCTAAAAAGCCTCTTTAAAGCTAAAATGTATTAGAGTAAACAGGCCTTAGTTACAAAGTAACGTTACTGAAACTAAATAACTTCTTAGCCGAGCAGACAATTACAAATACTTAAAAAAAACAACTGAGAAATTAGTCCTTAATCAAACATGAGGTTTTTAATGGGACTGAGAGCGTCTTTATGGCCATTGTGAATGGGGAATGTTTTGCTCATTTGGATTTGACTGTTGCTTTGGACATTGAATGCAATGGATAAATGTTCGCATGTGCGCTTTTAATTGTTTTTGCAATGCTTAGTTTGTCCACAAGGTGAATTATACTGAACTAAGCCATTATTTCAGGGTTGCTTGCATCTAGTTTTGGGTGTAATTAGTTACAAAATAACTGTAATTAAATTATAGGATTACGTTTCGTTTTTAGGTCATTTTATTGAAGTTATTTATAATGTATCTGCTTAAATACTGTACTTAAATATATGTAATATATTTTGCAGAATGATTCTATTTTAAGAATCTAAGAGAACATTTATGAAGACAATTACGTACACTAAAGAAAAAAGTCAACACAGAAATGAGTTAATGACAACATAAGGTATACATTCAGAGAAGCAGAGAAATTGTAAATGTATTTATTGTTATTCAGATATTTTGCAGGTTTTTCAACTAAAGGTTTTAACCGACACATGCATATACTTAAACAATGATATGTTTTAGAAACGTGTGTCAATACAAGGTATGAAATATGGTGTCGTTAATTTGAAACATTAGTGTTTTGATACATGTATTGTTTAAACGTTAAGTGTTCATTAAAAAAAAAACTAAAGGGTTCTGGAAAAAAGGCTCAAATTTAAAGAATTAAGAATTTAAATTCTATTGTCAATGCGTTGAGATTTGTGGATTTTTAGTTTTTAGTGAAGTAATTAAATAACTTATTTAATAACTAATAGACTTTTTAGACCAAGTAATTAGAAAAGTAATTTAAATACAATTGTAATGATGTCATTATTAATTAATTATTTTTTTGAAATAACTTACCCTAGTGACAGATGACAGAAATAAGGCTTGAGGGCCAGGTCTATCTATAAAATGTTTGCAACTCCCATCATGGATAGAGAACAACATTCAATATTCTGCTTTTTGTCGCAAAGTACAGCGAAAAGCAGACAATACAGTCGCACACGCTATAAATTTTATGGAGAAGTGTAAATACTGCAGTTTAGATATAACATTAAATGTGTTCAGATGAAGAAAAAAACAAAAAAATTACTGATCACGTTAAAATGACAATTAATATTTATGTATTTTTACTAATTTATTCATCCTTTTGCTTTACTCAGAGCACTTGTAAGCAGTATCTTCATGAAATGGTTTATTTATAATAAATGGTCAACAAATTAATCTGTCAAGACTGTCTCTTCACGTGAAGTCAAAATACAAATGCTAAAAATAGAAATACTGCAAAATACTATTTATGAAAATACTTAAATAACAGATAAATCCAAATCTCCAATGCAAGCGGGCATCCCAGAACAGTTTAGCTTGATGATGTATAATATATGCCACATCGCCTGTAGTCCCATTTAGTTCCTTGATAGCAAACGTGTTTTTAAAGTAGCGTCACCGATTTTAAAAATCAAGAGTGTGATGTAACTGATGTGTTTTATATCGTAGAATAAAACGTGAACGTATCTTGAGTTTGTGTTAGCCACGAACCTTATTTAAGCAAATTAACTGAAATCCCATTCAAAAAACCCATTGACTTTGGGACGAGGGATCCAGAACTGCTAAAATGCTAACTCGCTTTCAGGTTTTTGCATACAAATTGACGTCATAGTTCCTCTACTCTATTATTCATATATTTAGTTTTTTGTTGAGGGCCACTCTGCACACAAACGTCCTATTGCCACACTAACCATTCTCGTTAGCCCTTGAATCTCACTCTCCCCTAATTGTTAATTGGGAATAAAAACAAACAGCAGCACTGTCCAAGAAAAAAAAAGGGAGGGGGGTGCAGGGTAAGCGAATTTTCCTGGAAACCCGGAGCTGGAGGCATTTCAGCGTGGCAGACTGTGAGATCAGCTCACTGTAGGATTAGCTCATGTTGGCAGATCCCGCAGAGCTGTGAGGACGTGATTGTGATTCTTGGGACGGCTTAAGTGTTCATAACAAATCCCAATTGTGCATTTCGAGACCCCCCTTTAAATATGTGGTCTGACTGACTGGGCTAGTTGGTTCATTTGGATGCAGTGACGATGCAGGATAAGAGCATGCTAATGTCATTTGACCTCATTTCTTTCTTTTTTCGGGTTAACCCAGCACTGTTATGTCCAAAACTGTGGGGTTTGTTGAGAAGAGGTGTGCTGTTACTTTTATAACAGATTGTGTTTTATGTTAGATGGTGGATTAAATAGAATGTGTGAAAAAAAGAGACAGAAATTCTCAGTTTCTCTGGATTTTGTGATTTTTATAGTGTGTGTTTGTGTAAAATGTTCTTTTTTTTTCTTTAATTGCTTTTCTTGATAATTTAAAGAGCCCCTATTATGGGTTTTTGAAAATGACCTTCCATGCAGTGTGTAACACAGCTCTAAGTGAAGTGAAATATCCAGCTGATGTTTAAATCTGAAAGTGTGCCGTTTAAAACTATTGATTCATTTATAAAAGTCGACTCATAGTGGTTCGAATGAATCGTCGGAGTATCGAATCTTTAGCCGTGTCAGCGTGACGTCAGTACAGAACTCAAGCTCCGCCCATTTGCTACATGCATAGACCTGGGAAATTGAAACCCCTGGCCCCGCCCACAAACACTGTAGTGTAAAAAGAAGAAGACAAACACTGTAGCATATCCCGGCTGAATCATGCCATGAAGACGCTGTGCTCTGAAGTGTGAGGGAAAGTTAGTGTTGTTTTTCCTACCCAAACATGAGGCTGTGAAGAATCAGTGGTTGATGTTATTCTTGTGAAAATACCTCAGCATTATAGCCACAGCCTTGTGCTGTGTTCCTGTCATTTTTCTGACGAGTGCTTCAGCAATCTACACGCTTACAACAGGGGATTCATCAGCCGTTTGTTGAAGAAAGGATCAGTAAAGACTATTGATGTATGGGACTTTGTCAGAGCTTGACAGGAACTTTATCAGTACACAGTTCATAGATCAGTTTCTTCCTCCATTTTACAAGTGTAAGTAACTTAAGTGCGATTAAAATGGTTGCCTCCTTGTTTTATCTAGCTTGCAAAATGTGTATTTAATTGTGTTTTGTTACTTGTAACCGCTCCACGCGGCCTGTGTTGTATCTGGTTAATTCTCGTATCGCATCTAAAGACATGTTGAAAACGCGGCGTGTGCCGCATTGTTTACGGATTTAAACGCATTTGTGAGCTCGCGATCGTTTTGCCGTTTGTTGTTTCTATGGCCACCATCAGCTGTTCCTACACGCGTGTCGGTCAAGTTTCAAAATAGTTCAGCTTTTGCCACTGTGTAGATTAATACTGAATGTGTGTCATGGTTAAGAATATGTTGGTGTTAAACTGCATTGCTTTAATGCACTCCTGCATTGGGCTCACACATACACTCTGCACTCTGACTACTTCAACAATGTTGATAAGCCATGGTGGGCGATTCTCTCTGCCTCACACTAAACGCAGTCGACCAATCGTAACAGACTTTGTCATCAGACCAATCAACGCAGATTAGCATCTTACTAAGGAGGAATTTGGGAACAAATGAATCGCTGAACAGATCATATAGGAGTCATTGGGATAATTAGGTAAAAAATAGCATATTATAAGACAATGAAAGTGTTTTTTGACCTTGCATGCATATCAGACTGTTGTTGGAGACCCTAAAACCAAAATATGACCTTTTAATGCATAATAACAGCTTTTTAAGATAAAATTTTGACATTTAGAAAATTTTTTGCCATTTAAAAATGCATAAAAATGTGCATTAGCTGGGTAATATTTATTTTTAGACAACAAAACACTAATATTTTAAAAGGATAGTTCACCCAGAACTAAAAATTCTGTCATTGTTTATTCAGCCTTTGCTTGTTCCAAACCTTTTTGAGTTTCTTTCCTCTGTTGAACACAAAAGATGTGTTGAACAAAGCTGGAAACTTGTAACATTGACATCCATAGTGTTTATTTTCCTACAAGAGACGTCAGTGTTTACAGGTTTCCAGCATTCTTCAAAATATCTTCTTTTGTGTTCTAGAGAGAAAAGAAACTCTAATAGTTAGAAACCACAAAGGGGCGAGTAAATGTTCATTTTTGGGTGAACTATCTCTTTAACATTAAGAAACATCAAGCGTTAAGAAATTTATATTGATAATCTGTAGAATTACCTGAACAACTTTCACTAAATTGAATAAAAATGATTAAATTAAGTAAGTAATGAAAGTATATTTAATAATAATTGAATCTTTTTTATGATTATTAATAATAAATGAATAATAAATCAGTTCTCTTTGTGACATTTATAAAATCTCTCCTCTTCGCTTTACTGGTTACTGACCAAAACCCTGCCAGTTGAGCTTCTGGTTTTTCATCTGCCAGCAGAGCCACGCAAACATCATAGCCGTGTATTGATCAGTGGACATATTTCTGATTTGACGCGCTGCCCAGTAGGGAGGCATTTTAATGAAGAGATTGTAAACATAAAAACTCCACGAGGGGCGTGTGTGTGTGCGCGCGTTTGTGTGTGTTCACTGACAGAGAGAGAGCGGGTGCTTGGGGAGGGAAGCATATGTGAGACCATTGTTAGCCTTTCTAGTCTCTGAAGAGGCTGCGTTGTCATGGCAACAGTATATATCAGGAGCAAGTGCGGATGCAGACAGTGGGAGGGAGCTTGTACCAGTCAACTGTAATGCCTCACTAACATACGCTGAGGTATTAATACACACTAAAAAATGGTGCTAAATAGCACTAAATGTGGTTGATTTGCTCATAAGGGAACCATTCTGAATGCTAGACAGCACCTATCTTTATAAAGGAACTTAGCCAAGAGGTACTATTTTAAACCATATGGGGTTTTAGATATGTTAATCCACCTTACTACAATTGGAAAAGGTGTTTTGATTGTGTTTATTGTTTTCTAAGGTTGAAGATTCATGTGTGGTTGTGAAATATTTTGCTTCTGGGGGACGCTGGGGTGTGTATAAATATATAAATCTTGTATGTATATATATATATGTATATATATATATATATATATATATATATATATATATATATATATATATATATATATATATATATATATATATATATATATATATATATATATATATATATATAATGTATATGAAGGGTTCAGATGCAAAAATCTCTAAATGCCATCTGAAATTATATTCTAAAATTAGCATTTTTCTCAGGCTCCTATGTCTTGATTCAGTAATTTCACTTTTATGGCAAAGAATAGGTCATTTTTATAGATTTTAAAATTAAATAACTGAATATAAACATTAGGGGCTGAGAAAAATGCTCATTATAGAAGAAAACTCCAGATGGCACTTAGAGGTTTTCTTATGAACTTTTCATATAAAGTCAGAATTATTAGACTACCTTTGATTTTTTTTATCTTTTTTAAATATTTCCCAAATGATGTTTAACAGAGCAAGGAAATTTTCACAATATGTCTGATAATATTTTTTCTTCTGGAGAAAGTCTTATTTGTTTTGTTTTTCAGCTAGAATAAAAGCATTTTTCAATTTTTTAAAAAACTAACCTGCCTAGTTTACCTAATTAACATAGTTAAGCCTTTAAATGTCACTTTAAGCTGTATAGAAGTGTCTTGAAAAATATCTAGAAAAATATTATTTACTGTCATCATGGCAAAGATAAAATAAATCAGTTATTAGAAATGAGTTATTAAAACTATTATGTTTAGAAATGTGTTGAAAAAATCTTCTCTCCATTAAACAGAAATTGGGGGAAAAATAAAAAGGGGGGCGAATAATTCAGGGAGGCTAATAATTCTGACTTCAACTGTGTGTATATATATATATATATATATATATATATATATATATATATATATATATATATATATATATATATATATATATATATATATATATATATATATATATATATATATATATATATATAAATATATATATATATTCCTTTTTTCCATTTATTTTTTATGTCAAGTACAGATGTCACAACCTTTTCAGCCAAAAAACAAGACACTTTTTATATTTTTTGCCTATTCTTTTACAATACAACTGCATTTGTATAGAATCCAAAAAGCATTTTATCTTTAAAAATGTCCATATCCTCCCTTTTTTTAAGCATTTTTCAGAACAAAGTTCATAAAGTAAAATGCCCATCTGACTCGTGATTTCAGTTCTGAAAATGTTAAGTTTAAAAAGCCTGTCCTGACTCATTGTGGTAAAATGACTTGATCAAACAAATCAAAATGAAACTGCGCTGGCACGATGGAGGATTTTGTTATTAACAGCAAATACAGTTTAAAATAGGTCAAGCTACTGTTTTATTTTTGGCTATACATTTAATAAGACATTACCCGTGAATACTTGACTTTTATTTAGGCTAACAGTTTGTGTTTTGCTCGTTTGTTTTGGCTGCTGAACGAAGTGGTCTTTGAACGCACCTTAAATGTTATTCATTCTTCTATTTTGTTTATACAGAGATATTTTTTTTATAAACCCACTTCAACAAACCGTAAATACACCGCCTAGTATATTGACAGTAATGATAAAAAAATAGTAAAGACAAGAAAAATAATAATAATAGAAAAAAACTTCAAAATTGTATAAAATAACATAGTAAAAAAATTAAATAAATAGACAACAATAATGGGTGATACAATCAGGGATAGTGCTGTGCTATCTTACAATGGTAGTCTAAGCATGAGGGTCTGGACAGAGAAAGAAAAGAAAAAAGAGAAATTAGTTACCTACAGGATAAGTCACATTATTCGCCAGGAAGTACATTTATAGCAGAGAAACATGATAATAAGGGTTGCCATATGAGAATTTGCCAGAACCTCTAATTGAATATTTAATTTTTTCATATATTCCTTTTGTAAGTGTTTTATATGGCTTGTTTAGATTTCTTTCCCTAATTTTCTCTGTTTGTGTGTTTTTTAGGGCTCTTTCCCAGGCAACCTGCAGCTGGTGCTGGTACTGAGACCCACAACACTCTTCCAGCGCACAATCTCAGACATCTTATTTAAGTTCAACAAAGATGACTTTAAAATGAAGGTGCCGGTAAGCACACACATACACACATGGCACACACACATGTGTATGGTTGAGTATGGCAAGCAAAATTTAATCTATAATGAATTTTTCAGAATGCTAACTATTAGTGAGATAATACTGTGGTTTTCATTTATTACATATTAGTAAATAGACACTTAGTCTTATTGCATTGTATACTAGTAGGCTACTTATTCAGTATTTACATACTAGTAGTTATTTGTCTGTATTCAATAGATGCTATAGTAGTTATTCATTAGATACCAGTATTTGTAAAGACTAGTAACTATTGTATGGTTTCTATTAACACATTTCTCATTTTTGCAGTAGATGTCAATGAGGGACTGTGAACATTTTTATTATTATTTATTTCAGTTGTAACTAGTTCATTTTGTATACTATCTAAACCAGAGATGCCCAAACTAGGGCCCGCGGACCAAAGTTGGCCCATGGTAACCTTTGATTTGGCCCGCCATCTCACCTGAGAAGTAAGGGAGAATGATGTAGATGGTTTAGAGATCGTCATCTCAAATTTAATTTAACCTTTTATTTGTTTGTTTTATTGTTAAGTTACAAAAATAGCTAACTGAAATTAAACGTTTCAATTTAAATGGTGTCAATTAATCATTCATTCATTCATTTTCTTTTTCGGCTTAGTCCCTTTATTAATCCGGGGTCGCCACAGCGGAATGAACTGCCAACTTATCCAGCACGTTTTTACGCAGCGGATGCCTTTCCAGCCGCAACCCATCTCTGGGAAACATTCACACACACACTCATACACTACGGACAATTTAGCTTACCCAATTCACCTGTACTGCATGTCTTTGGACTGTGGGGGAAACCGGAGCACCCGGAGGAAACCCAGGCGAACGCAAGAACATGCAAACTCCACACAGAAACGCCAACTGACCCAGCTGAGGCTCGAACCAGTGACCTTTTTGCTGTGAGGCGACAGCACTACCTACTGCGCCACTGCATCGCGATTTAGTTAAACATATACATATACTGTCACCCGTCAGATAGAGGAGTTTGGTGAGCAAATCAAGCCAAAGGCAGATTCTAGACTAGTGTATTCAACATTGAGCAACTCCATTGTGTTATAAATGTGATTGTTTATGGTTTTATTGCAATAGTTATAATTAAAAACATTATACTGCATTAGGTAAAACAATTCAAAATAATGTTTTCTATTTATTTTTAAACATTAGAAAATAAATTACTACCCATGGCAACTTAAATGTAAAATAGTTTGGTATATCTACTGTATCTTCGGGCCACGGGTCAATGATATTTGGTTTTTGGGCCCTCATACGAAACAATTTGGGCACCCCTGCTATAAACAAAAGTTGCTAAATAGAAATCAAATGGTTGCTTAGCTCGTAATCATAGAGGAACCACTTTAAGTACGGTGCTATGTAACCTCTTAACCACCCCAAAGATCAACTAAAAATCCAAAACTGGTACTTCTAGCACTTAAAATGGTTCTCGGAAAAAACAAAGAACAACTAAGTGGTGCTAAATAGCACCTCAACTACCACAAAGAACTGCTGAAGAACCAATTGTTTGTGTTGGTACCTATTAGGTACTAATGTGTTTCACTAATACCCAAATAAATAAGTACTACTACATAATAGATAATATCCTAATTTTAAATAATAATAAGTACTAGTAGCATGAAAAATTATACTAGTAAGTTTTATAGATTAAATCCACATGAACCTGAAGTTGCGGAGACTTTTATTACAGTATGTTGATGTACTTCTAACTAAAACAGAATATTGAGTAGGGGGCGGGGCTGTTTTTAGTGCATCATTCCCTCATAGCAACTAACGGTATAAGAGGCAAGGTTAAGGATATTACTGTACAGTTATTATGGCAGCCCTCATCTTGACGTCAACAGAAGGACCGCCACTCCAATGGCGGAAACAAATGGTTTTGATTTTTATTGAAGACTACCAAAACAAACATTTATATTCAGTGCACTAACTTGCACGGATCAACTATTCACCTTAAAAATAACATTGTGAGCTAGCAAAATAAACATTGTACATTTTGATTTCACACAGACTTTAAATGTTAGGTGAGCTTGCCATACATGAGTGTCAGGCAGACTGTGGCATGTGGTTAATGAAGAGCATAATGAATTGGATTATGCACTGACATAGAGAAGTGCTGTACATTTATAAACTGTGTGTGTGTGTGTGTGTGTGTGTGTGTGTGTGTGTGTGTGTGTGTGTGTGTGTGTGTGTGTGTGTGTGTGTGTGTGTGTGTGTGTGTTTGTGTTTGTGTTTGTGTGTGTAGGTGATCATGCTCAGCTCTGTGACTGAGCTCCACAGTTACATCGACCGCACTCAGCTCACTCAGGAACTGGGCGGCACGCAGGAATACTGCCACGAGAAGTGGATTTCTCACCGCACCGTGAGTACACTCCTGCTGTAAAGTATGGCATTGAGGGGTCGACCATAAAATGAAAGCACAAAATGAGTTATATAAACCATACAGTTAGAAAACAAACGGGTCTGTTTCAGTGTGCACTTTATTTTGCAAGGCTCCAGACTAACATTTGAGTGCTGCGGCACAATGTCAACCACTTCTGATTTGGCATCAACTGAGAGTTACAGATGTAAATTCAGGAGCCATTTAAACAACCTTTTCAGCCAAAAAACTAGAGACTTTTTATACATTTTGCCTATTCATTTTCTTCCTGCATATATATAAAATCCAAAAAGCATTTTACCTTTAAAAATGTCCATAGCCTCCCTTTTTTCCAAGCATTTTTCTGAACAAAGTTCACAAAGTAAAAGGACCATTAGAGGTGCTATTTCAGTGCTGACAATTTAACGTTTAGAAAGCCTGTCCTGACTCATTGTGGTAAAGCGACTTGATTAAACAAATCAAAATGAAACTGCACTGGCACGATGGATGATTTTCTTATTAACAGCAAAAACAATTTAAAATAGGTCAATCTGCTGTTTTATTTTTGGCTATACAGTTAATAATAAGATATTACTCGTGATTATTTGACTTTTATGTAGGCTAACAGTTTGTGTTTTTCAATTCAATTTTCAATTCAATTCACCTTTATTTTTATAGCGCTTTTACAATGTAGATTGTTTCAATTTACTATGATCTTCTATGTGAAGCTGCTTTGACACAGTGTCAGTCCAGTTTTCAGTGTTTAAGTTCAGTTTAGCTCAGTTCAGTGTGGTTTAATAATCACTACTGAGTCCAAACACTGAAGAGCAAATCCATCAATGCGCAGCTGTCCATCAATCCATCGTTTTGCCTATTTGTTTTGGCCACTGAACGAAGTGATCTTTAAACGCAATTCATAACCCCTTAAATGTTATTCATTCTTCTTGTTTATATTGTAGATAACTGACAGGCAAAAAATGTATCAAAATTAAGATACAATTATACCAAATGAAATTCGTTCTAAAAAGACAACATTTTTCAATAGAAATATGAAATTCTAAAAATAATTAACTGAAAAACGGACAAAGTGGAAAAAACAAACGAAAAACAAGCAATAGCATATTTGAACTAAATAAAAACAATTATAAAAATTCAACAGTTTCCGTTGTGAGAGAGCAAATGAGTTTTTTTTTTTGATGCACCGTCTGTCACACTCTTTATTTAAAAACATAGTTTTGTTAACACTGGAACTACCAAATTTCTAACTAGGATGGCCATAAAGCCATTCCATTCTCAAATAAGACATCATATTGTTACATCATATTTATATTCAAAGCTTCTAATGAGATATTAAAATTAAGCATTGAATGTCAGTCATCATATTTTATGAAGTGATTGCCATGTGTGCCCATCCACTACGCCACTGGCGTGTCCATATAAACAGCCAAAAACGAGAGTTTATGAAAGTATTGATGTGATTTGCATGCATAGTTTGTGTTTAGGAGAGTGTAGCACAAACAAACACACAGCAATGGCAAACTACAAGGCTGTGTTGTTGTTGCTGAAATGTTAATCAAAGTGTTAATCAAATTTACAGCTTATATTAACTGTTATTAGTACTCTTATTATCAATAATAAGAGTACTAAGAGTACCCCCCCCCCCCCCCCCCCCAAACACTAATAATAGTACTAACAATAGTTAACATAAGTATTAATTTGCCATGTGGGACATGCCTGGAACACCTCCCTAGGTAGGCGTCCTGGAGGCAACCAAAACAGATGCCCAAGCCGCTTCAGCTGACTTCTCTCAATGTGGAGGAGCAGCAGCTCTTCTCCGAGGTCCTCCCGGGTGACAGAGCTCTTCACCCTATCTATAAGGGTGCGCCCTGCCACCCTGCGAAGGAAACTCATTTCGGCCACTTGTATCCGAGATCTTATTCTTTCGGTCATGATCCAAAGCTCATGACCATAGGTGAGAGTAGGAACGTAGATTGACCGGTAAATCGAGAGCTTTGCCTTTCAGCTCAGCTACTTCTTTACCACAACGGACTGGTACATCGACCGCATTACTGCTGCCGCTGCACCAATCCACCTGTCAATCTCACGTTCCATTCTTCCCTCACTCGTGAACAAAACCTGACGATACTTGAACTCCTCCACCTGGGGTAAGGACTTTCCTTCAACCTGGAGATGGCAAACCACCTTTTTCCGGTGGAGCTTGGACTTGGAGGTGCTGATTCTCATCCCAGCCCAGTCACACTCGGCAGCAAACTGCCCTAGTGCATGTTGTCACTGGGGTTGGGGCTCGGGTTGGGGTTGGGGCTTGTATGCGAACGCCTGGTGGCTGGGATTTTTCCCACAGAACCCGGCCGGGCTTAGCCCGAAGTAGCGACTTGGGACCATCCGCCTGCAGGCCCACCACCTACAGGGGGAGTCGTAATGGGCCGGTGCATTGTGGAACGTGTGGTGGTCAATCTGATCGTCAGGCACTGAAACTGGCTCTTAGGCTGGAAGGACATCCGCTGTATAAAACATATGCCGGAATAGTTGTCGGTTCATTCCACTGTGGCGACCTCTGAAAAATAAGAGACTAAGCCGAAGGAAAATGAATGAATGAACTTATATTAACTATTATTCATACTTTTATTATTAATAATCTTTTTCAGATACAGATTATTCAACCCCCCCAACACTAAGAATAACAATAGTTAACATTGATGAGGGAAAATATTCAGGCGGTGGTCTAAAACAGGCTTTTTCTTATAAATTGGGTGTTCGTATCTACATATAGCCTAAACCTAAGGTCAAATTTGATTCACGGTGTGCATTTTAATAGACGCACATGCTCACACATAAGTTATTGTGTAAACAGTAACGTTTGTGCTCATCCTTTTATCAGTGCACGCATGCAAACTTGTCATCGTTTGGCCAAATACACGGTTTTATATTAAAACTTGGTCATCATTGATAATTGATAATGGTTTGTTCCCCATCAGAGATTACAGTAGCTCAGAATTCAATCATCATCCAGAAAAACACAGAACTCATATAGTATAATAGTGGTTAGCACTGTCGCCTCACAGCAAGGAGGTCGCTGGTTGGAGTCCCGGCTGGGTCAGTTGGCATTTCTGTGTGGAGTTTGCATGTTCTTCTGAGTTTGTTTTCTCCGGGTGCTCCAGTTTCCCCCACAGTCCAAAAACATGTGCTATAGGTGAATTTAACAAACTAAATTGACCATAATGTATGAGTGTGTGTGTGTGAATGTGAGAGTGTATGGGTGTTTTCCCAGTACTAAGTTGAGGCTGGAGGGGCATCCGCTGCGTAAAACATATGCTGGAATAGTTGGCGGTTCATTACGCTGTGGCGACCTTTGATAAATAAGGCATTAAGCTGAAGGAAAATGAATGAATGAATTAATTATGAATTTGGTTCACTGAGGCATGCATATGTCTTAAACTACTGAAAAAGGCTAGTCAATATATGATTTGGACTGTGTAGTATGTTGTAGCATGCCTTCAGTGTGTTTTACATCATTATACTGATGTATTTAAAAAAGGAGCTTGTTGGTCTTCACCTCAAACAAATGAATTGCCGCCTTGATCCATTTGTGGAGTTGCTTTTAAGTAATCAGTAATTGATTTCCAGCAGGTCTGTATTGATCGTGCTGTGTTTTAAGTACTACGCATGGGGATATTTCTTATTTGCTGCACACTCAGCCATTAGTGTGATTGTGGTTGTGTTTGGTTGTGATTGGTGTTTGTGTTGTGTCTGTAGGCCATTGAGGGTTTTGCTCTGATGGTGAAGAAAACAGCACAGACTCTGCAGTCTTTCGGGACGGAGCTGGCGGAGACTGAACTGCCTAATGATGTTGAGGCCACATCCAACCTTCTAACCGTCCACACCGAGAAGAAGGATAAAATGAAGGTCAGAAAATATTTTTATTTCAGTGTACTAGATATAATGACCACAATATCCCTGTCACAGCATGGCTACTTGGAAAATAAGTAAATAAATCAGCATGAAATATTGATTAGAGTGAGTTGATCTTTCTTTCTTTTTATTTATTTATTTGTTTGTTTTTGTTTGTTTGTTTGTTTGTTTGTTTGTTTGTTTGTTTGTTTGTTAGTTAATTAATTAATTGTTTTATATTTATTTGTTTGTTAATTCATTTAATCTAATTTAATTTAATTTACTTTAATTTGTTATTTATTTTTTAATTCTAATCTCAATCCTTACATGTTGAGTGATTTGAAAAATGTGTTTATTATTTATTTTATTTATTGGTATCATTATTATTATTATTAATATATCTGTATTTATGTATTAGTTTATTTATTTGTTAATTTAATTTAATTCTAATCTCAATCCTTACATGTTGATTGATTTGAAAAATGTGTTTATTTATTTTATTTATTATTATTATTATTATTATTATTATTATTATTATATCTGTATTTACTTATTAGTTTATTTATTTGTTTATTTATTTGTTTGTATGTTAATTTAATTTAATTTAGTTTTTAATTCAATCCTTACATGTTGATTGATTTGAAAAATGTTTATTTATTTATTTTAATTATTAGTATCATTATTATTATTATTATATCTGTGTTTACGTATACGTGTATTTTTTGTTTGTTTATTATTTATTGGTTTAATTTAATTAAATTTATTGTTTTTTTAATTTTTAATCTCAATCCCTACATGTTGATTGATTTGAAAAACTTATTTTATTTATTATTTATTTTAATTATAAGTATTATTATTATTTTTATTATTATTTTATCTGTATATACTTATTATTTTATTTATTAATTTGTTTATTTGTTCATTTGTTTATTTAATTTAATTTAATTTTAATTTTGTTTTTTATTCTAATTTCAATCCTTACTTGTTGATTGATTTAAAAAGTGTTTATTATTTATTTTAATTATTAGTATCATTATTATTATTATTATTATTATATCTGTATTTACTTATTAGTTTATTTGTTTATTTAATTTAATTTAATTTAATTTATTTTTTAATTCTAATCTCAATCCTTACATGTTGATTGATTTGAAAAGTATTTATTTATTATTTATTTTAAGTATTAGTATCATTATTATTATAATATCTGTATTTGCTTATTAGTTTTTATATTTATTTGTTTGTTTGTTATTTTAATTTAATTTGTTATTTATTTTTTAATTCTAATCTCAATCCTTACATGATGATTGATTTGACAAATGTGTTTATTATTTTAATTAGTAGTATTATTGTTATTATAATAATATCTGTATTTACTTATTAGTTTATTTATTTGTTTATTTATTTGTTTGTATGTTTATTTAATTTTATTTAATTTTTAATTCTAATCTCAATCCTTACATGTTAATTGATTTGAAAAATGTTTAAAATATTTATTTTAATGATTAGTATCATTATTATTATTATTATTATTATTATTATTATTATTATTATTATATCTGTATTTACTTATTAGTTCCTTAATTTTTTTTTAGTTAGTCTTTTAATCAATATATTGTTTTTAGCAAACCCATTTTCACAATTCACATTAGACTTGTTTTATTAGTAATATTATTCTTTCATGTTTTTCAGTTTTAGGTATGATCATTTAAAACTTTTTAGCTTTAAGTATTATTATTTTACACATTTAATGCAATTATGTTCTCTTTTATTTTTAACTTGATTATTATTATGCAAGAAAAAAGAAAAAGAATGACTATATAAATGCATAGAATATAAAATATATATATATATATATATATATATATATATATATATACTATACTATACATTTTACTGTTTAGCTCCCGTTAAACACACAAACACAAAAAATAGACTATAGTAAAAATAGACTAGGTAATTTAAAGATGTTTGTAATAAAAATGATATAATAAACTATATGTCAGTACTGACCATAGTCATTAACAAAACATGCAGTAAAATCATAAATAATTAAACATGGATTATTCACATGGCCATAAGCTATAGCCAAAACTTAAGCTTACATAAATAATTCACGCTCATCATTCAGACTGAATAGCATGTTTATTTCATGCACTCTCTCATCATTCTCTCTCTCTCTGTATGTGTTTGTGTGTGTGTGTGTGTGCAGGAGGACCTCAGGATCGCTCTCTGTCAGGGAGGACGTTTGCTGGAGAGCATCAATGAGCCGCTGGTGAAAGATCCAGATTACAGCATGAACCACGATGAACTGGAGAACCTGGCTACTGTTCAGAGGTGTGTGTGTGTGTGTGTGTGAGATAGCATCTACCCTGCTGGAATGCAAAAAAAGAAAGAGCAGACGCTTGCAGTACGGCTGCAGACTGTTGCATGTCCTTGGTGGGATTTTGTCCTTATTAAGCTGTCTGGTCAGCTGTGTTTTTGCATACATAACAGGACGGCCCACCTGGTGAAGATCATACAGCAAATACACAAACACACAAAACAGCACAAAACAGTCCAGCTGCACTCATTTGAACTTTCAGTGAAGAAGCGTTCTGGGCTGTGTGTGTGTGTGTGTTCATTTCTAGAGGCGTCTGCTGTCAACTTTGATTATAGATGTACTGTTGCTATATTTTAAGCTTTTTTTTTTTGTCAATTAATGAATTAGATTTTGGTATTCTGGATCTTTCAGTTTTAACTTATTGGACGTTTTTTGTAATACTTTCGCCACTTTATGGCACTTATCCACTGTGTGGTACAAGGGCTGGATTAAGAACACATTGGGCTCTGGGGCTATAGAAAACCCAAGAACCCCATTTATTTTATCGCCTCAAAAAAGTAGCTTTTTATTTGCTATTAGTATTAATAATTTGCTAAATAATATTATTATCTAATTTTCCACTATTTAATTTATACTGCATTTAATTATTTTAAATGTTTTCTATTTTATTAAAATAGGCATACAAGGCAAAGTACGTAAAGCAAAATTAATCACATCACATGAACTTTAAATTCACAAATCTTAAACAGGCTGCCAAAATCAGCAACAAAAAAACCCAAACACTTGCAATACTTCCTAAATGAGTGCTTTTACAATCAATACTTTAAATAGGCTCATGTTTAAAAAGTGTACTTTAAACTTCAGCTGAGCAGAAATCCCTAAAATATTTTTCAAATTCTTGATTCTAATTTCCCAAAAATTTGGTCTTGTGAGTCAGAAGGTTAGCATCTTTGTTTGCCCCAGATATCGTCTGATCAAAGCTAGCGCCCGTTTTTTATTGCTCTGGATTATTACTGTCATTTTTATAAAAGGGACTAAGTAAATATTCATAAAAAAGTTTGCTTTCTAACTTGTTGAGTTGGACTTAAACCATTTTCTTGAGATAGATACTCCGCAATGATGGACAGTTTGATAACTGTGTGTGTAGGCTATTTAATTTGTTCGCACACTGTTTTGGTTATATTATTTGAGGGAAGGATCGCGTGGCCAGACAGCGCTTCAGTTATGAGTAGGCCCACACGGAATCTGCACGCGCAGATTTTTAGCCCATCATTAATTCTGTTTATTTACTTGTGCAAATGTGTGTACATTTATAGCTGTTCAGCTTTTAAATTAATTTCAGTAATATTATTGACTAATATGAAAATGTTCATATGATTTATTTACAAGTTTACAGTTTGTAAAGTAATATTCTGTCTATTAGTAGATATATTACATGAGAGACTTGCTTTGTTTACCAAATAAAGTGGATTTATTTGGATTTGCATAGTAAACATTAAATAAAAAGTTAAAAGGTATTATTTTTTATTTCATATATTAAGTTTTTAGTTATGATACTCCCAAAATTATTCTGCATAAATTTGCAGATTTTAAACAAAATTCTGCGCTGAAATATCACAAAATGTCTGCAGATTCTGTCTGGCCCTAGTTATGAGTCCATTATACAGCATGATCCCGCCTATCCCAGCTTTTCTTATTGCAAGGTAATAACGGATATTGTTTAAATTAAAAAAAAATTTCAACGATATGCTTAATTAGCCTGCCTTTGACTGGATCGCTCTCGCGGTAGAGCCGAAATAAGGGACTATCCTGGGAAAAAAGAGACGTTCCTGGAAAAAATTGGACATCTGGTCACCCTTACTGGGGACTAGAGATGCGCGGATTAGCTCAAATGTTACCCGAATCCGCTCCTTCATTCTAATCATCCACCTGCCACCCGCCCGCACATATTATTTTATCTGATATATATATCCGCACCCGACCCGCACCCGATCGCCACTTTAATAATTCTAATTCTTTGTTTAAGCATGATGATAGGTGTAACTTTCTCCGCAATGTCCGGCGGCAGAGTAACAGCTCGTTAATTCATGCTCGAGCAAATGATGAGACGGACAAAAGTACTCGATGCATGCCCTTCTTTTACTTATTTCAGTGTTTTCAGGTTCACAGTGCAAAACAGCTCCCGGGTGGAATTACTGAAGTAAACATAAAACAAAACCGGATAAAACTTTCTCCCTCTAATTCACCGCACGCACTGCACACAGCGAGAGCTCACGTCACACAGCATGCGTGTCGAACTACACTACCCACAATGCCCCTCGCTATGGACTACAACTCCCGTAAAAGCAGTCCTAAAGCGACCACACTATTTCCCCTCTCCTGCAACTTAGGTCACAGTGGGTCGTTCGTTATTAACAGCAGATTCAGCTTTTACATATACAGGAAAAAGAGAACAAAAACGGCGTCCCTTCAGCCTAAACAGCAGCTATGTTGTGTGTACTTGGCGCTTTTCTTAACACTGTGCAAAAACAGAATAGCATCTACTGTGCCTGGATTCGGGCGATTCCGCCTCGCCTCCTAAACACTGCTGGCTGCACTAAATGAGCGTTCGCGCGAACCGCTTGTTGCAGGAATGCACAAGCTTCTTCTTGCAAGGCGCTGCAGTCGTGTAAATAAGCGATCTTGTTTCTCCCAGAACGATAGCAGATTTCCCTCTGATGACTCCTCTAACTGAAGTTAGCACAGTACTCTTGCACTTCATCCATTATTACATCCACCCGCGACCCACCCGCAATTAATCATAATGTATTTTTTTATTACCCGACCCGCGGATTATCCGCAGCGCCCGCGGATTTAACCGCCATCCGCGCATCACTACTGGGGACTAAAACAGGACTACTCGAAGTACAGTTTGAGCTACAACCACTCCGAGCCATAGTTGAGCGGTGTTTAATTTCTCAGCTAATCAAGGGGCCCCCTCCTTGTGTAGACCGTAGGGCTTCAGCCCCACCTAGCCTTTATGTTAGTCCGGCCCTGTGTCATACTGTGCTTACCAAACTGGGTGGGATTATAGACATATCATTATTGTTGTACCACTTCTACTGGCATGACATCATCATAAACAAACTTCTCTCTGGCCAATCAACGATCTGCAGCATTTACAAATCACATTATATTATCAGTATGGCTCATTTGAAACCTTAATCAAGGTACTGAAAAACGTGGTACTTAAAAAAACGAAAAACTTTCAAAGTGACCCACATTCATTTGTAATCTGCATAGAAAGAGCACTATTCACCGTTCTTCTTTTTACTGAGCAGCATGCACATTCTTCAAAACATCTCTTTTTGTGTTCCTCAGCAGATAATGCTATAAATGATGGCAGAGCTTTAGAGAAAAGTATTTTTCACGAGCGTGCCTGTTTTCCTACAGGTTGCTGGGTCAGCTAGATGAGACTGAAATGGCATTTGATGATTTTTGGGATAAACATCAGACCAAGCTAGAGCAATGTCTGCAACTGCGGCACTTTGAGCAGAATTTCCGGGAGGTGAGACGCACATGCTGATTTAGTTTAATATTTTGAATCAAAATGTATTTAATTTCATTCAATATGAGCCGAAATAAATCCAGAATCAACCCATATTTATTTTAGCACTGATATAATGTGATGTGCTTGTGTGTGTTGTAGGTTAGAGCTCACCTAGACCTGGTTTACGACAGACTATCAGGATTCTCAGAAGTAGGAATAAGCCCCGCCCATGCTGAACACATCCTCAAAGAACTGACCAATCACGAAGAGAGAGCATGCGTGAGTATCAGCCTGCATCTTTATTCAAATACAAAACGAATGACATAAGGTATAGTACTGTCAAATAAAACCCCCATTAATTCCTCCCGCTATAAGCGATCCAGCGAGCGCTCATTTGTCTTTATAATGTTCTAGCGTGTGTAGATTCAGGCATATGGTCTTATAAAGCATGTCAAGCTCAGCGTCCTTAATGAAATTGCTGAACACGCTGGTTTCAGGAATCAGTCACACGTCCTGATCCTGCAGAGAAGAGTCTGTGTGATAAATCACCCATCAATGCACTGGAGCCGTTCTGCTTACACTGGGGGATTGTGGGAGCTCTTTAAACTTACACCGTTTAAACCTTTAACATGTTTTTTTTTGTAGATAATATAATTATAACAATAAGATGATTTGAATGATTGTAATATGATTTTAAAGTCACTTCTGTTTTGGGAGGCACCTTATTAATCAGAAAGATGTGTTGCTATTCCAAATTGTATGTTTTTAACACTTTAGTTTAAGTAACATTCACACCATTTACTACTGGCTTATTACTTGCCTATTATTAAGATATTAACTGTTTATTAGCACTTATAAAGTATGATCTTATTTTACATCTCTAATCCTACCCAGTACCTAAGCCATCTACTACCTTACTAACCATTAATAAGCAGCTAATCTGTTGTTTATTAAGCTAAAAGTCTTAGTGGTTTGTTAATAGAGTAAATTGTACAAATTAAACCGTAATATTACAGAAAAATACAGTAATATTGTGAAGTACTATTACAATTTAGAATTGTTTTAATATATTTTAATTATATTCAGTGCAATGAATGCCAATTATTGCTGATCTTTCAGCAGCCATTACTCCGTTCTCAAGGTGTGTGTGATATTGTCTATGATAATATGATAAGTGTTACAACATTGTAAATAAAAAAATAGCTGGCTGGTATTATCAAGTATGTCACTAACTTTAAAAAAGAAAAAACACAGCTTGAAAAAAAAAGCTGTTTTGTGGGTTTTTGTTCATTATATTTATAAGATATAATATAATTAAGTAATATCTAGGCCCAAACGGAATCTGCACGAGCAGAAATCCACAGATCAAGTCTATTTATTTACTTGTATTATTGTATTAAATGTGTGTACATTTATATTTTTTCAGTTTTCAAATTAATCTCAGTAATATTGACTAATATTAAAATGTTCTTTTGATTCATTTACAATACAGTTTGTAAGGTAATATTTTCTGTCTTTTTGTAGATATTATACAGTGCATCCGGAAAGTATTCATAGCGCTTCACTTTTTCCACATTTTTTATGTTACAGCCTTATTCCAAAATTGATTAAATTCATTTATTTCCTCAAAATTCTGCACACAATACCCCATAATGACAATGAGGAAAAAGATTTATTGAAATTGTTGCAAATTTAATAAAAATAAAAAACAATCACATGAGCATACTGTAAGTAATCACAGCCTGTCACAACCAAAACATTCTGTTTCCACTGATCATTCTTGAGATGTTTCAGCAGCTTAATTGGAGTTCACCTGTGGTTAAATCAGTTGATTAGACATTATTTGAAAAGGTATACACCTGTCTATATAAGGTCCGAGGGTTGACAGTGCATGTTAAAGCACAAACCAAGCAAATTGTCTCGAGGCACAAGGCTGGGGAAGGTTACAGAAAAATTTCTGCTGCTCTAAAAGTTCCACTGAGCACAGTGGCCTCAATCATCCATAAGTGAAAGATGTTTGAAACCATCAGGACTCTTCCTAGAGCTGGCCGGCCATCTAAGCTGAGTGATCGGAGGAGAAGGGCCTTAGTCAGGGAGGTGATCAATAACCTGATGGTCACTGTGTCTGAGCTTCAGTGTTCTTCTGTGGAGAGAGGAAAACCTTACAGAAGGACAACCATCTGTGCAGCAATCCACCAATCAGGCCTGTATGGTAGAGTGGCCAGACGGAAGCCAGTCCTTAGTATTGGAATTTGCCAAAAGGCATCTGAAGGACTCTCAGACCATAAGAAACAAAATTCTCTGGTCAATTGAGACCAAAATTGAACTTTGGAGTGAATGCCAGGCGTTATGTTTGGAGAAAACCAGGCACCGCTCAACACCAGGCTAATACCATCCCTACAGTGAAGCATGGTGGTGGCAGCATTATGCTGTGGGGATGTTTGTGGAAAAAATGAAGCTCTATGAATACTTTCCAGATGCACTGTATATGCACTTGAGATTTGCTTTTTGAGTATTTTTAGTTACAATACTCCCAAAATCGTTCCGCATAAATCCGCAGATTGTTTACAAAATTCTGCTCAGAAATAGCAAAACATTTCAGCAGGCCCTAGTAATATGCCACTAGGATGAGTTCTGGTTTCTCAAATATCAGTGCAAGCATCATCACAAATATGAGAATTTCATCCAGCAGTTCACCAGATTGAATATTAAGTCAGATGCAAAAAAAAAAACTTAAATACATTAAATAGCTCCAACTGAAGCTGCACATTTAGTGAAACACTCTTGTGTTTCAATCTTGAATCTTAATTCTGCTTTTGATTCAAGGAAATATTTCTGTGGTTCATCCATAAAGATGTTCACTTGCTTATTTTCTTATTGAATCAGGCGCTTTGAACAAATCATTTAAATGGATGATTCAAGTGAATCTCTTATTGCCACCACTTGACCCCAAACTGTTAATTGTAGCGCATTATCATAACAATACTTCTCTCTCTGTATGTGTAGGAGGTGATGGACCAGGCTCTGTCTCTTGCGAGTGATGCAGATCAGCTGATTGAAGCGTCTCATTATGCTGTGGACTCCATCCTGCCCAAATGCTCTGAGCTGCGCTCTGTGTGTGAGGAGATCAACACCATCCTGAGGGCCAAGAAAGCCTATTTGTTCAAATCCGTGGAACTTCACCAGAGTCTGGAGAAGGTAGGCCGACATGAAGGTAACAAGATAAAAGAAGTAAAAAGATGTAATACTGAGTTACATTTTAAACTACATAATATCAGCTTTTACAAAGATTACTTATGATCCCATTTCTAATAAACACAGAATGTGCTTAAATATTTACTTTGAAACTAGGGAAATAGTTGATTAACCGTTAATCGAAAGCGTGCGTTTTTAACCGATTAAGTTAAATGATTAAAAACATTATTTTATATATATTTTAACGTTTGGCTGCATAAGGGGCTGATCACAGCAAATACACTTTTTGCGTAGAGAGGGGCATCTTTTAAATGGTCAACCCTGAGCGGAAAAAGCGTGTTATGTCAGTCGCGTCTTTTTCATACTTCAATCAAATAAAAGCAGAGGCAGGGTTTGTGTTGAGGTGACAGCAGTGTTTGTGTTGTCAAGATGATGGAGGAGAGACTAGCAGTCGCTGTTTCAAGTTATCCAGAGCTGTATGACTTTATAAATCTTGAATATCACAATATTATTAAATATTACAATTATAACAACATTGACAGCAACACTGATGTGCAACATATTTGTTAACTGGTGGTATGGTAGCACGTGCCTACAGACGTGTTTTGCCAAAGAAGCAAGATGAAAGAAGGATATTGCTGGTCACAGTTTGGCACAGACGAGTTGATGCCAAACCAGCGCTGATGCTGAATGCCTCTGTCTTGGATCTGCGTCATAAACTTAACAAATAGGCTATTGATGATTTAGTGTACAACCAACAAACCAACCTTTTTTCCATTTGGAAATTACAGTTATTAATAGTTCTTTTAAAATATCCATTTTTAAAAAAGCCTTCATAGCCTGATCTATGAATCAAACAAATTTTTGCATAATGATAACTCCGCACCAAACTGACCCTTAATTTTATAGCTTTTTAAACATGCTAAATAATTTAAAATCATATGTAAACAACAAAATTGTTATATGCTATAGTAGCCTATACTTTACAAAAAGTCAACATATGAGCCTCGTCATTGTCTTTCATCACACGCAGCGTGCGCACATGAACCGCGAGTGAGAGAGCAAATAAAAACACACAAGCATAAGATAAAATCAGATGCTCAAGACATAATTTATATAATAATTCATAACTTATATAAAAAATGTTGACAGAGGCTTGTGATATAAAAATTAGAGCAGATCATTAATTAAATGCATAGGCCTATTTTCCGTGGAGCGATCGATTTGAGGAAGCCTGCTATTTTTTATTTGGTCGAGAAAAAAAAATATGATGGTAAAAAAAAACGCTGGTTCTTAAAAAGGATTCAGTCAGTGTTTTCGTTTTGTAATCTAAATTTGTAATTTAAGTGAAAAATATCTAGGGCAGGACTATTTTATTCTTTTTATTCAGTTTATTTTTTTTTTCTGTGATGTTGGAAACATGTTGGAAGATGTTCTGTTGTTATTGTTTTGTTGTTAATATGTTTGCATGTTAAAATAAATCAGTATTTTAAGATGCAGTATTTAATGTGTCAGACACAAAATATATACATCATTTTTTTTGTTAAATAATTATTTAATATTAATCTGACCAGTTAACCGTTAATATTTGATTAACGAGTGGCGGTTGTCAGTATGCAAAATTAACCGAAATGAGCATCCTTATTTGAAACTCAATTTCAGTTAAAATGTGCTTGAATAGTCAGATATTTAAAAATTGTTACAGAAGAAAAACATACGGACACTTTATTAACACTTTTAAGCATCTTTGTTACATGTATTTACATGTATTTATTAATTAATATTACTCAATAATTGAATAAATAGTTACACTGTAACAAGGACACCTTAAAATAAAGTACACTATTACATACATCGGATCACAAGTGACCGTATATACACTTTGTACATGAAAAATACATTATTAATACTTTATTAATTTGATTTGTTTTCTTGTTAAATTGTTTATGATGAATAGAATGAAGAATATTAAGAAATCTGATGTCTAACTTTAGGGTATTGAATAGACATTGTGGGTTGCTAGTGACCCAGGATATGCGTTAAAGCACAAAAAAACTCTTGAATAATATATATTTTTCTTTTTCTGTCACACTCAGGCTACTAAATGGTGTGATGATGGAATCTACCTGCTGGCATCTCAGCCTGTGGATAAGTGTCAATCCCAGGATGGGGCGGAGTCAGCGCTGCAAGAGATTGAGCGTTACTTGGATACAGCCAATCAGCACAAGCTAACAGATTTGAATGGAATTTGGAGGGACTATGATTCCGTGCTCACACAAGACTTCAGGGTAAAAGATTTAATCCATTAATGTATGTCCTTAAAATATATATAGATACAGTGCTCAGCATATATAAGTACACCCCTCACAAATTTTAACATTTTTAACAGGAATCTATACAATATTATATTTGTGCATATATATTAGATTAGTCAGTACTGAAGCCATATCTGGAGCTTTTCTAACAAAATAACTTACGATAACGGTCCAAAAACTAGTACACCCATATTTATATGTTATAGAAAAATATTAAATACAAATTTAAAAAAGAGGAAAAATCAAGAGAAGGCAAAAAAATGTAAAAATTTAGTTGACATTTTGTAGGTTGTCATTTTTTTTGCAATGTTTTGCTTAAATTTAATTATATTATCTTTCGATTTCTAAATATGTTTGGTGACTAAAATATTATTTTAATAAATATATCTGTTTAATAAATCTGTTTTGTTTAAATGAACTAATATATATTACCCATATTCACTGAGAAATTGATAAATATTTATTTTAAAAATGGGGTGTACTCAGTTATGCTGAGCATTGTACATACATATATATATATGTATGTGTGTGTTTTTTGTATTGATTCAGTGCTTTATAATAGTTTGCAGGCATTAAATGAATGCTTTGTCTCTGCTCAAACAGGATCAGGTAGACAAAGTGTTTCAGAAGCAGCTGTCCATGCAGGAAATGTTTGAGAAGAGAAGGGTCAGTCTGAAGAAGCTAGCAGCTAAACAAACTCGACCCGTGCAGCCCGTTGCTCCACGTCCTGAAGCCATCATCAAAACACCCATCTCATCTCCAGGTTAGCACTAAACCGTGATTTCTAGCTTATGCAAACACTTTGGGCTAAATTTGGGACTAAACTTAGGTCTAGACTTGGGTCTAAACTTTGGGCTATAAATTTCAACATTTTTTCACCCGAGTTATTTGTAATCTATGTTATTGGACAGCTTTAAGATATCTAAAAGGATTAAAGTGGCTATACTGTATGTAGAATTCAGAAAAAAATATGTTATTAACAGAGGAAGGTCTCATTTTTTAAAATGTACACTCCAATTATTTGGAAATAGGCTCGTTTTACAACTCTCCCAGAGGAAAACAAAATAGTTGAGTTTTCCTATTTTTGAATCCATTCAGTCACTCTCCGGGTCTGGCGGGAGCACTTTTAGGTTAGCTTAGCATAAATTATTGAATCTCATTAGACCATTAGCATCTTCCTCAAAAATAATAAAGAGTTTTACCCCCGGTTTCACAAACAAGGTTTAAGGCTAGTCAAGATTAAATTGCATGTTTGAGCTGTCTCAACTCAAAATAACTTGTAGTGAGATGTCTTAAAATACATCAGTGTCATTTTTTTTCTCCAGGTGCACACCAGTAATAGCCTTAAATAGTCTAATTTAACTAAGGCCTAGTCTTGGCTTAATCTAAGCCCTGTTTGGGAAACTGGGCCTTAATTTTCTTATTTAAAGCTTAACTCTTCTGTAGTTACATTGTGTATTTAGACTGCTAGAAGATGAAAGTTGCTTTTTTCTAAGTTGATATGTCTACGAACTATACTCTTATTCTGGTGTAATAATCAAGGAACTTTACTGCTGTACCATAGCTGCAGCAGGAAGTGATATTAGTCTTAGTACACAATGTAACTACAGAATAGTCAAGCTTTAAATCATAAAATTACTTAAACTCTTTGGTCATCTCTGAGCATGATGCTAATGGTCTGATCTGTTTCAATGATTTATGCTAAGCTAAGCTAAAAGGGCTCCCAACAGACCCGGAGATTAGCTAAATGGATTGAGAAGTGGTAAAATTCAGCACAACACATGTTGTAAAATGAGCCTATTTCCAAAAAAAGTGCATCGTTCCTTTAACTTTTATTACAAGCTATTCACGCCTGGTCAATTAATGAAGTTTCTTACATTATAGCTTCTTCAAATAGCTAAATTATTCAACTCCCTTTATTTAATTCTGAATTAACTCCTAAGAAACTTCAATGTATATTACATGAGACATGCTTTTTTAGCTGCGGTGAACACATTAAAATAGCAGTATATTCATTGGAGTGGTGGTTTCTGTCCTCTGCAGTGCGCTAATGTCTGTGTCCTCTCAATGTCGTCCACTAACCCCCTCCACACACTCCTGCACACTGACTATTACTACTTCTGATGATCGCGAGTGCATATTAGACATGGCAGACTTACTTCACACTCCCGCCATCTGGTGTTCATAATTGAGAACGGCAGAGATTTTTTATTATTTAAAGAGATAGTTCAACCAAAACATGAAAAGTTCCTCTGCAGTTACTAACATTCAAGTTGTAAACTTTTAATTAATTTCTTTTATTCTGTTGAACACCTAAGATGATATTCTGAGGAAACCAGAATCCATTGATTTCCATAGTATGAAAATGTCAACGACTGCTGTATTACAACATTCTTCAATATATAAATTATAGTAGGCCTATATAAAAATAGACTAGCCTATAGACAAACTGTTTTGACGAGATGTTTTCTTTTTATCCTTCTGATGTATTTTTATATAGCTAATTTTGAGGAATTAGCTATAACTTTTGACTGTGTTTTCCTTTTTTTAATGCTGTTATGCGTGCATTATATTTCACATGCACCTATGCAAGGTGACTGAAATTGAAATTAAAACACAAAAGATACTGGGCCATTAATAGTTTAAAAAAGTAAAAA
This sequence comes from Danio kyathit, assembly GCA_903798195.1. Classification (NCBI taxonomy): domain Eukaryota; kingdom Metazoa; phylum Chordata; class Actinopteri; order Cypriniformes; family Danionidae; genus Danio; species Danio kyathit. Next base: position 57,748,183 of record LR812519.1, read on the forward strand.
AAAACGTTTTGAAAACTGAACTGAAACTACATTATTAAAAATAAACTTGCCTGACTTAATTTACGTTCTGTGGCAAAACTATTTTTATTATAACTTTAGTGGTCTGCTTGGAAGGTCAATTTATTTTTATGCTTTTTATGAAGTAGCATTTAACTTAAGAGCCCTTTAGACCATGCGCCAGACCGTTTCTCCATGTTTCGCTGGTAATGTCTTTAAATGAACAATTATTTAGGCCTATTTTATTAATTATTCATTTATTATTTATGTACAATAATTGAGACGTAAAATGAGAAAGTAAAATAAAATCAACAACGAAAATGTAAACGAAAACAGTAAATGTAAATGCTTAATTATTGACTGTCTTAGTCCTAACAATTTAAAATAACAAACATTGTACATCTCTTTATATTTAGGCTAAAACACTGCTTTATTTATTTATTTATTTATTCATTTGTGTATGTGTGTATGTTTTTACTTTCGTTTTGTCTTTTATTTGTTTACTTTTAATTTCCAAAATGAATCCTCATTGCACTTAAGTTTTCAATGATAATAAAGGTTGTTAACATGTTTAATGATTATCGAAGGAATTGTAATGCTTTGTTTCGTTCTTTCATCTTCATTTACAAGTAGCAGGGTATTTATAGCTACTGTATATTTCTGTTTGTTCGCATCCCATTTCTTTGTGCCCCCATAGTCGGAAACTGCTGTACTCCTAAAAACACGTTGTTAATCCCTTAGTCTTACCGCGGCACCAAGCGTAGCAGTAACGGTCATTTTGAAGTGTCACCCACTGTAACTTAAACAGGTTTGAAACAAGTGATTGGAGCATGAGTACATGATAACAGAATTGTATTTATTGGGTGAACTATCCCTTTAAGTAGCAGCTGTTGATTTTGTGATTTTGTGTTTTATTCCAGCTCATAGAGAGAAGTCTATAGAGGGCGACGTCATCAATGGAAACTGCAAAAAAGTGGGTATTTCATCTTGTGAAACTAATAATATTTAAATTTGATAAGTTTAACACACACTACAGTTGATTAGATGTCAGAAATTAAACTTTCCAGGTTTATGTAAGTTAAAGGGTCAAAAAGAGTGAAAAACAGACATAAAACTAAAAAATAAGAAACAATTTGTAAAAAAAAAAAAAAAAAAAAGATATTTTGGTTACAGTTAGGTCAGTTTTGGTACCAGTTTTGGTTTACAGTTTTGGTTTGGGTTTACAGTCAGGTCCCATTAGTAATGCAACAAGTTTAAAGTTGAGATGTCCCATTTTTGTGTCCGTAGTTTTTTTTAAAGCATAGTAAGGTGTATGTGACTATAGTGTCTACTTTAATTCACAGCTCTTGTTTAAAGCTCATTTCCAAGTACACATGTTGAAAAAAAAAAAAGTCAAAATATGAGTAAAGCATCATGATTTAACATAGCAGACACTGATTTATAAAATTATACAAGAATAAGTTATAATACTACTACTTATTGCTTTGGTGCTGGACTGTGATCCTTAATTACAATATTTATATAATTAATAATTATAATTAAGGATCACAGGGCAGCACCGAAACAATGATCAGTAGTAATATAACTTATTCTTGTTTAATTTTATAAATATGAATGATTCATACAGTATGATTCTTCTGACAAGATTTTATGATATATAAACTGTTACAATAAATGACACCTTCTGTAAATCCTGGTAGAAAGTAATTATTCTCTGCTCTGAAACAGATACTAACATACATTAAAACTAAACTTTAATTAGTTTAATGCTTGAAACCCCTTCAGTTTGTTCATTAAGTGACATTAACTGAACAATGAGCAATATATTGTTATTTAATATTAGCACTGGCTCATTAAAAAATGTTAACAGATACAACTTTTGATTATAACAGTGCATTAGTCAAATTTGAAATTAATATTCGATAACATTTGAAGCATTTTCATTGTTACTTCAGGTTACCTAATGTAGTCAGCAGGACTTGACATCAACTCTTTTGATCACCAGCCACTGTGGCTAATAGTTTTCCAACATTATCAGCCACTCGCCATTTTCACTATATTTTATATGCATAAATTTGAAACTGACATGCTAAAATTACTTGAATTAGATTGTGTTACAGTATGTCCACATGCCGCCTCATTCATTTAACTTTTTTGTGTGTTGTGTATGAGCTTGCTCAATGTGCATGAGCAAATAGGTTACGATTTCATAGTCAAAAATAAATTAATAAATATTTCTTAGTCACAAATTTTAAATGATGTGTCAAAACAAGCAAAATGTAACTGTATACATGTACTTTCATTTTCAACAAAAAAAAAAGTATTGACATTTAAAAAAGAATTATTATCATGTATTTAAAGGTCTCAGATCACCAGTTAACTAAACATGAATGGGAAGTTAATCTCTTATTAAAGCAAGGTTATTGCAAAAAAATTATAATTAAACCATATTAACAAAAATAACTGTAAGCAAAAAAAGCAGGTGAAAAACATACTGTGTGTGATAATAAAAGATGATCACATGCACACAATTAATGATAGGCCCATTAATAATCAGCAACCGCTGCTGCTTACAAAAAGACATCTGGAGATCTTGAAATCAGCAGGACTGTGGTCGCATGAGCAAACTCATGTACAGTCTATTTCAAAGACAACCGATCACACCATTTGCGTTTCCAGGCACGCTTGCTTCACGCGAGGAAAAGGAAGCGTGTGCTTTTTAAACAGTAATCATCCCCCATTCGGTATTCACCTGCTTTCTTTTGCTCACGCTAACACAATTATTTTTGTCAGTCATGCTGATTCTAAGCGTTTGCACGCATATTGGGCCATCCTTATTGTTGAACCAAGAAAACTACAATTTAAAAATTATTTTCAACCAACCAAAGTGGCTAGTGGGAGCGGCTGTCTAAACCGCCACAGCTGAAATCTACCCGCATTGGGTTGACGGGTGTTAATGTCAAGCCCTGGTAGTCAGTATTCATAATTTAGTTAATAACAGAATGGGCTACTTGTTATATTTTCAAGACACAGTATATGTATTATACAGACATAGCCTGATGCACATTCATTTCTGTTTGCAGGGAGAGCTGCATTTACAGAACGAGGGCAGCAGCAGACACCCGTCCGTCTCGGACGAAGAGGAGAACTTTGCTGTGCTCAGACGGTCAGTCAAGGACATAGCACATCAAATCCAATTATTATTATTATCTGCAAAAACACAATGTACTGATGGTCGGTTTGATGTCCTGAAGGCACGTGATGAATGAGCTGCTGGAGACGGAGAGAGCGTATGTGGAGGAGCTGCTGTGCGTGTTGGAGGTCAGAGGTCACTTCTGTTTAAGATCCAGCAGATATCAAATATCTGTACACACCTAATGTTTCAGGGAGGGTTTATGGGCTTGGATTTCAATCTAATATGTTTTCACTACAGTGCTGTCAAAAACTATAATGTTTTGGTAAGTTTAATATACTGAGACAATGCTAAAGCCGTATAACCAATTTAACATGCTTTCTGTGGATACTTTTTATAGTATTTTTAAGTCAAAATAGAGTTGTAGTCAGTATTATTAGCCCTCCTGAATTATAAGCCCCCCTGTATATTTTTCCCCAATTTCTGTCAGAGAAGATTTTTTCAGCACATTTCTAAACATAATAGTTTTAATAACTCATTTCTAATAACTGATTTCTTTGATCTTTGCCATGATGACAGTACATAATATTTTACTAGATGTTTTTCTAGATACTAGGATTAAGCTTAAAGTGACATTTAAAGGCTTAACTAGGTTAAATAGGTAATTAGGCAAATCACTGTATAATGATGGTTTGTTCTGTAGACAATCGAAAAAAAAGATTGCTTAAGAGGAATAATAATATTGACGTTAAAATGGTTTTTAAAAAATTCAAAAGTGCTTTTATTCTAACCGAAATAAAACCAACAAGACTTTCTCCAGAAGAAAAAACATTTTAGGAAATACTGTGAAAAATTCCTTGCTCTGTTAAACATAATTTGGGAAATATTTAAAAAAAATAAAATAATTTTGAATTTAACTGTTTATAGTTAGCTTCCTTAGACAAGATGGTGGCGCGTACACATCGCAAGACTCAGCGTCTTTCCAGTTTCGACAGTTTTGCAGTATTTTTCCTGCTCATTTTGGTTCTGTTCATGCAGAACAGTAGTGCCTTTACATCATACCCGACAGTTTTTTTACTGCATTTCATTGCCTTGTACATGTGTAATGAAAATAAAGTTGAATCTAATCTAAAAATATATATATATATAAATGTAAATTGTATATCTGCCTTCTCATTATTTCCGTTGACTTCCAAATACAGCATATATACCACTTTAAGATACATTTAAAAACAGCTCAAAGCATTTTAGACCTCATTTGCAACTCTATTTAGTGTGATCGTATCAACGAAAAGATATCTTTATACTAGGTGTAAACAGGGCTTGTGTTTAAAGAAGAACTTTTTTAGAAGAAGAAGACCCAATGATATTATGCAGCGCCTGAAAATTGGCTAACTTCCCGTGTATTCTGGTTTAAATAGATATGGTTCAGGATCGGTGCAAGCAGGTGGTCACATTGGTTACATTAGTTAATGGTAAAAAGTCTGAGAATGGGGTGTTAAATACAGGCCTTCCTCAATGATGTGTTTTATCAGCAATTTTATTTTCTATTTATATAAATGATATAATTTGTGACAATGGCAATCTGACACTTATGAAGTATGCAGATGATATGGCATTGGTGGGATGTGTAAAGGATACTCAGTTATTGGATAATTAACTAAATCTTGTCAATTTCATCACAAGTTGGACAACAGAGAATTCCTTGCAGCTTAACATTAGTAAGACGAATGAAATGTGTTGTTGACAAACAAAATACAAACATTCACTATTTCACTACAGTATATACAGTATACTTCACTATTGTGGAAGACTCCTCCCATCCTTTATATGATTCCTTTAAGTTACTTCCGTCTGGTAGATGGTATAAAGTCCCTTTAGCAAAAAAGGCTAAGTACAAGAAGACATTTATTCCCACTGATATTGTTTTTTTAAATAGGATTTTTTAAATAATTGTGTAAGTGTATTTATGTTTTGTTGTTATGTGTGAGCCTATGTCTAAGACAATTTTCTAACCCCTGTGGGATAGACAATATAGTTAATTGAATTGAATTGAATTATATTGGGGGGGGGGGGGGGGGGGGGGGGGGGGGGGAAGAGTTTCTGAAATATAACTGCACCTGCTGCAGCCATGGTACTGCAGCAGAGTTTCTTGATTATTACACCATAATGAGAGTACAGTTCCTAGCCATATCTGCCTAGAAAAATAGCTTTTCATTTTCCATCTGTCTTGGTAAAGTCTCATGCTTTAATTAGGAATATCATCTAAACCAGGAGTGCTCAACCCTGTTCCTGGAGATCTATCTTTTTGCAGAGTTCAGCTCCAACCCTGATCAAATACACCTGAACCAATTAATGAGGACCTGAACATTCATTCATTCATTCATTTTCTTTTCGGCTTAGTCCCTTTATTAATCCGGGGTCGCCACAGCGGAATGAACCGCCAACTTATCCAGCACATGTTTTTACGCAGCGGATGCCCTTCCAGCTGCAACCCATCTCTGGGAAACATCCATACACACTCATTCACACTCATACACTACGGACAATTTAGCATACCTAATTCACCTGTACCGCATGTCTTTGGACTGTGGGAGAAAGCGGAGCACCCGGAGGAAACCCACGCGAACGCAGGGAGAACATGCAAACTCCACACAGAAACGCCAACTGACCCAGCCAAGGCTCGAACCAGCGACCTTCTTGCTGTGAGGCGACAGCACTACCTACTGCGCCACTGCGTCGCCAGGACCTGAACAACACATGATAATTGCAGACAGGTGTGTTTGATAAGGATTTCAACTGAAATCTGCAGGAAGGTAGAGCTCCAGGAACAGGGTTGGTCACCTCTGATCTAAACTGTTTGGTCGTTTTTTTTGAGCGAGATGCTAATGGTCTAATCCAATTCAATGATTTATGCTAAGCTAAAAGTGCCCTCACTAGAACTAGAGATTGGCCGAATGGATTAAAAAATGGTGAAACTCACCCGTTTAGTCGACCGAGAGTTGTAAAATGAGCCTATTGTTCAGAAACAGTTTCTTTTAAAGATCTATTTTTACATTTGACTTGATAAATGACTTTGCGTTTAGGGTTATGCAGCAGAAATGGACAATCCTGCCATGTCTCACCTCATCCCCAACACACTGCTTCACAAGAAGGACATCCTCTTCGGAAACATGCATGAGATCTACCAGTTCCATAAGAAGTGAGTGAACAACATCTGTGTCTCTGTTATGTAGCGTTATAAACCTAAAGCACATCTCTTATATTGACTCTCAATATATTTAAGGACTTTTCTTCGTGAACTGGAGGCCTACACAGACTATCCTGAGCTTGTGGGACAGTGTTTCTTGGAGAGAGTGAGTATTGAGGTCACGTTGCTGGTTGTTTTGGTTTTCTAGGTGATTTGGTTCATTATTCAGATGTGTTTTCCCCTCGTTTCCTCAGATGACAGATCTGCAGATCTATGAGAAGTACTGTCAGAACAAACCTCGCTCTGAGTCTTTATGGAGACAGTGCTCTGACTGCGCTTTCTTCCAGGTCTTCTTACTTTTTATATGCTTTACATATTTGTGCATATTTATTTTTGTAAACTCAAGGAGTCATATTGTAAGGAAGTCAATTAGCTTAATTGTTTTTCTGAAAACAGAGAGTGTGGAAATTAAATAAGGCATTCAAAAAATATCAGGAAAACATATGGATATTAACATTGTAACATTTGCACAGTAGATGTAAACGCTTGCTTGGTTTTTTCCTGTCATAAGCTTCCAGCTAGATAATATTCTTACAAAATAATAATAATGAAAAGTAGGACTTTTCGTTTTTCTGTTTTGTTTTAGTTAAAAAAAAATTAAACACATTAAAAAAACGAATTCATCTATACTAAATTTGCTAACAAAATGCAATTAAAATAACAGTTGCAATTGATTTAATTGTAAATGACTAAAAAGCAATTAAAATAATATATAATATTTATAGAAGCCATATTACGTTTCATTTAATGATAATGTTTATTTGTATATCGATTGGTTTGGGTTTTACAAGTGGGGTATTATGTTTTGGTCACGTGGGCGTACCTGGCACACACACAGGTGTTAGGAAGAGAGAAGAGAGTGGGGTAGTCGTATATTTGTTGACCGCCACGGCACACACAACAACTCTGTATCACTACACACCACGCTGCAACGCAATAATCAGCCTTAACGCAATATGCAACAGGTATACAACTCACAGATTGCTGCTTGTTATATGTCATGTTTCAAGTTTATGAAGTTTTGCTACTAACATCTGGGGCTCAGCGTGTCTGTCTATTCAGCGCATCACAAATCTAAGGACCCTCACTGCTTCTCTAGCGACTTAAGGTAGAATCAGGAAGTCGCAATAATATTAATAAAAAAAGTTTGTTCAAATAGCACTTTCATACACACATGTAATTCAAAGTGCTTTACATAAATAAGAAGATTAAAAGAGCCATAAAGTAATCACACAGTAAGTATAACAAATATAAACAACAAAGAATTACAATGATTAAAAACAGATTAAATAACCGTAAAAGAGACAAATGTTGTGATCTTTTAATTCAAGTGTGTTCAAGTTATTGTATAACAATGGTTTGTTCTATAGACTATCGAAAAAATATAAAGCTTAAAGGGGCTAATAATTTTGTCCTTAAAATGGGGTTTAAAAAAATGTAAAACTGCTTTTATTCTAGCCGAAATAAAACAAATAAGACTTTCTCCAGAAGAAAAAATATTATCAGACATACTGTGAAAATTTCCTTGCCCTGTTAAACATCATTTGGGAAATATTTAAAAAAGAAGAAAAATTTAAAGAGGGGCTAATAATTCTGACTTCAACTGTATGTGACAATAAAAAACATGTATCAGATCATTCAAAAAATTATATGATACATATTTATTTTTGTGGTGCCACGGTGGCGGAGTGGCTTCACAGCAAGAAGGTCACTGGTTGGAACCCCCTGGCATTTCTGTGTGGAGTTTGCATTTTCTCCCCATGTTTGCTTGGGTTTCCTCCGGGTGCTCAGGTTTCCCCCACAAGTCCAAAAACATGTGGTATAGGTGAATTGGGTAAGCTAAATTGGCCATAGTGTATGTGTGTGAATGAGTGTGTATGGATGTTTCCCAGTGATGGGTTGCAGCTGGAAGGGCATCCGCTGCGTAAAAACATGTACTGGATAAGTTGGTGGTTCATTTCACTGTGGTGACCCCGAATTAATAAAGCGACTAAGCCGAAAAGAAAATGAATGAATGAATATTTATTTTTGTAAACTAATGGAGTCGTGTTGTAAGGAAGTGAATTTGCTAAATTGTTTTTGTGAAAACAAAGAGTGATTAAACTAAGTGTGGAAATTCAGTAAGGCATTTAAAAGATCAGCCAAACTTATGCATATTAAAGTGATGATGTCACATGGTCGGCCACTGAAGCTAAGCAGGGCTGCGCCTGGTCAGTATTTGGATGGGAGACCACATTGGAAAGCTAGGTTGCTGCCGGAAGTGGTGATAGTGAGGCCAGCAGGGGGCGCTCAACCTGCGGTTTGTGTGGGTCCTAACGCACCAGTATAGTGAGGGGGACTCTATACTGCTCAGTGAGCATCATCTTTCGGATACGACGTTAAACCAAGGACCTGACTCTCTGTGGTCATTTAAAATCCCAGGATGTCCTTTGAAAAAGCGTAGGGGTTTAACCCCGGCATCCTGGCCAAATTTGCCCTCTGGCCTTTGTCCATCATGGCCTTCTAACCATCCCCATATCATAATTGGCTTCATCACTCTGTCAGCTCTTCACCAATCAGCTGGTGTGTGGAGTGCTTTCTGGCGGAAAAAGGCTGCCGGCGAGTCATCCAGATGGATGCTGCACACTGGTGGTGAATGAGGAGATTCCCCCCAAAAATGTGTAAAGCGCTTTGAATGTGCAGAAAAGGGACATATAAATGTAAGGAATTATTATTCATTATTTGCACAGTGGATGTAAAAGCTTGCTTGTTTGTTTCTGTCATAAGCTTCCAGCTAAAAACATTTCTCAGAATATAATAATAATAACAATATAAATGTAGGATTTTTCCATTTTATTTAATTTGAGTTAACAATTGCAGGAGTTGCTAAAAATGCAATTAAAATAACAGTTAAAATTAATTACATTTAAAATTTCCCAAACAAAGAAAAAACAATTAAAATAATAACCAAAGCAATACAAAAAATAACTAATTTTATTCTAAAATTACTAAAATTAAATGAAGGAAAGGCAAAGAAAGTTTGTTATTATAGCAGTTTCATACACAACTGTAATTAAAAGTGATCTACATAAACAAGATTAAAAGAATCATAAAATCACACAAGAATTATAAGAATTAAAAACGACAAAAGTTAAAATGATTACAAACTGATAGGAAATATTTAAAAATATAAAAAAGTTAAAGACACAAATTGTGTGATCTGTTAATTAAAGTAACAGTTGCAGGAGTAAAAGCTAACTTCATTCTGAAAATATGTTTAAAAACAATTCAATTAACTTGAAATTAATTAATTTAATTAAGTTGCAGTTACTTTAATACACATACAGTTACATAATAGTAATATAACTTAATATTTTTATGTAATGACAATAAAATCTTAAATCAGGACATTTTAAAATATAATATAACACATTCCAATTATTTTTTTATTAATGATATTACATTTCTATTCAATCAAAGCTTCTAGTATATAAAATACAATCATAAAATGCTTTGGTATTAAAACATAAAGAATTTGTGTTTTGTTGTGTTTTTAGGAGTGTCAAAAGAAACTGGAACATAAGCTTGGTCTGGACTCATACCTCCTCAAACCTGTACAGAGAATAACCAAATACCAGCTTTTACTAAAGGTAAACTAGATAGATGCCTCTCACTGATGTATGTACAGATATATTACAGTATATTCACACCTCTCACTGTCAATGTGTGTGTCAGGAGCTGCTGAAGTACAGTAAAGGCTGTGAGGGTGAGGAGGACCTGCAGGAGGCGCTCTCATCCATTCTTGGCATCCTAAAAGCTGTGAACGACTCTATGCACCTCATCGCCATCACTGGATACGAAGTAAGCATTTAATTTAATGCAAAATTCAGAGGTGCTTCATATTATTTATTTATTTTTTATTTTTTTAAAGTTATTGCTACTTCTAGCTGCTTCAACCTGTTGAGCACTGCTAACCAGCGGAACAAACAAATAGATCTAATTTAATAAATATCTTTTAGCATGTTTTTTTACAATGTTAATGATTTTGCTTAATGTACATTTCTTTGAAGTTTTGTTTCATTACATTTATTTAGAGGCCTCTATTTGTCAAATATGGTATAGTAGGTTAAAAGAGTTTCCTTTATATAAATTACAGGACGCAATGAATGTTGTGGGCGGTAGAAAAGTAATAAAACTGTCAGTGTATGTTTTTACAGCCAAACAAGAAATTTCGCAAATATTGATAGAAGGAACCATTTTATATCGCCATAATGAGAAAAATTATTGGATGGATTTTCTCAAGGGAAAGGGTTTCCACACTGTAAAAAAAAAAAAAAAAAAGCTGTGTTTTAAGTCAGTTTAATGTCATGTATGTTAAAATAACTTGTAAGGTTAATTTGATTTAGCCTAAAATTGTAAAGGAACACTCTGCTTAAAAAAGATTTTACAAGTTAAACAGTTGAGTTTTAACATTTCTGAATCCATTCAGTCAATTTCTGAATCTGGCATCAACACTTGTAGCTTAGCTTAGCATAGATCATTGAATCGGATTTGACCATTAGCATCTTGCTCAAAAAATAAACAAAGAATTTTGATAATGTTGCTATTTAAAAATTTGACTATAGTTACATTGTGTACTAAAATCTCTGTGTCTGGTGGGACCACTTTTAGCTTAGCTTAGCATAAATCATTGAATCAGATTAGACCATTAGCATCTCGCTCAAAAATGACCAAAGAGGTTGCTAATTTTTCTATTTAAACTTGGAAGTTACCTAGCTGGAGACTATTTCATTTTTTCAGGTGTTGCGTAATATCTCTGCACCTGCTGCAGCTATGGTAAAGCAGCAAAAGTTCCTTGATTATGGCTAGTTCCTAACCATATTAACCTAGAAATAGCAACTTTTAATTTTCCGTCGTCCGTCGGTCTTGGTACATGATTTACCTAAGAAACGTCAAGTTTTAAATAGCAAAATTATCAAAATTCTTTGTTCATTTTTTGACCGAGATGCTAATAGTCTAATCCAATTCAATGATCTATGCTAAGCTAAGCTACAAGTGTTGCAGAAATGACAAAAATGTTAAAAGCCAACTGTTTTACTTGTAAAATCATCCTTTTTTTAAGTAGAGTCTTCCTTTACATTTTAAAGCTAAATCAAATAAACCTTACTAGTTATTTTAACATCCATGACATTAAATTGACTTAAAACACAACTTCTTTAACTTAAAAAAATTAAGTTGAACCTGTTCACTTTCTTTGTTATTTTAAATAAACATAAAACATGTTGTCATGACTCAGTGATCATATAATATCTTTACAGTCATGTTAGGAGGAGTTGTTGATCTGGGATCTATGTTTTTCAGGGCAATCTCAGTGATCTGGGCCGTCTGATGATGCAGGGCTCCTTCAGCGTGTGGACGGAGCATAAGAAGGGCCACGCCAAGGTGAAAGACCTGGCGCGATTCAAGCCCATGCAAAGACACCTGTTCCTGCACGAGAAAGCTCTGCTCTTCTGTAAAAAACGAGAAGAGAACGGGGAGGGTTATGAGAAAGCCCCGTCATACAGCTTCAAACACTTGCTCAGTGTAAGTACTAGTGATTAGCAGTTTTATTGATTCCTAAGCAAAACACAGAATAGAATACAGAATCTCTGTACACAATCAAACTTTTAACAAACCCAAACAAACTAGTCCCCAACTAAGGCACTGCAGTTACAGCTTAGCTATAATGAAATACAATTAAAACCTTGAGTAGTGAGAAGAAAAACAAACGAAATGAAAATAAATGATGTGAATAAATAAAATCAGTCCTTATTAAGTATTAATGTAGTGCATTTATTTTTATTTTAACTTTCTGATGGGACACTTCTTTGCAGACAATTTGACTGAGTGATTAAAGGTTTTAAAAGAAGTTAAGAAGTTAAAATCATAACCATTAGATTTGTGATGCTATTACGTTCATCATTGATGGACTATTAAAGGGTAATCCATGTGCATGCAAATAAAGGGATCTCTAATTTTGTTTGCATGTTTTCCTCTGATAGATGAGTGCTGTGGGTATTACAGAGAACGCCAAAGGAGACAACAAAAAGTTTGAAATCTGGTGTAATTCTCGAGAGGAGGTGTATATTGTACAGGTAAACACTTATAAACGTGGAGATTCTCCTTCTAAATTGTCTATTTAAACAGCTCTGATGGTATATAATCTATTGTAACACACTAATGTAACAGTGACTATCATTGATTTTCAGGCACCGACACCAGAGATCAAAACAGCATGGGTGAATGAGATCCGGAAGGTTTTAACTGGGCAGCTAAAGGCCTGCAGAGGTGAGATACATGCATTTTTTTATCATTAAAGTCCACATGAACCAGAAGCTGCGACCGTTTTTTGTTTTTTTCATATTGTGATGCAGTTCTTAAAGAAAAGGAATATTAAATGAGAAAACAGTGGGCTTGGCTTGTTTTTTCTTGGATTGGATATAGTAAAGTAGGGATTTCCTTCAGAAAGATTGGGAAATGGGGTTTAGAAGAGTTATTACAACCTAACATAACCTAATCTGACAAGTCAGAAATTGAATTGTTCACCACAAAACTAGCAATGTGAGCTAACAAAATTATATGGTTAGTTTTGATTTAATTTGTACTTTAAAGATCCTGTGAAGAATGTGAAAAATTGAAGTATGTATGGCTTTTATTTAGTGGTGGGCCGTTATCGGCGTTAACGTGCTGCGTTAATGCGAGACTCTTATCGGGCGATAAAAAAAAATATCGTTGTTAATCTATTCTCAAAGTTGGGTTGGGAGCTGGGTCTATTCTACACAAGCTATGATGACTTTCACCTTGATATTTTAGCGCGGATGTATACCTGGCCGAATTGCACTGTAGTGGGTGAGAACGAGTCTTCAAACCTGTGTGTATTCCTACTGTGAAATTACCACATAAAACGTGACTTGCTAACATGGATGCAGTTCACTAGAGTAAATGTGATTAATGTTAGCTCCACATCTAACTATCAGGCACCTGTAGAGTTTATGAGTTCGAGTAAAACATACAAATAAAATGGAGCGGAGCTTTTTAAAATGAATGACGGTGAATGAAAGTCAAACCATTGAGTCGTCTGACAATAACGAGCCCTTCTGAATCAAATCAGCAGGATGCCCTTCTGGATTTTTCACTTACTTCGAAAACACTACTGACTACGCTTACATGGACATCTGTAATCTAGTTATTGGCCTTAATAGGCAATAATATAATTAAGGTGTTTACCTGAAGTGCTTTCATGTAAGAGTTTCCTGTAATTTTGGGTGACTTTAACTGCAGTTCGGCAGTTTCACTTAACTCATGAACATTTCATTCATGCCCCCGTGACAAACTGGGGTATTAGACTCAAATAAGGAGTAAGGACTGGTGAGAGTGTTATGGAATTTAATAACGCACGCCGAATGGAAAGAAAAAAACTTCTGCATTAACTTGAAGTCAAGTTATTATTTGTTGTTCCTAAAACTTAGATACGCGACAGGACTTTTGTCAGGTAGATTATGTATGTGTGATTAAACGATGTTGTTCTGGTTGTATTTCAGAGGCGAGCCAGCAGAAGAGCTCCGATCAGATCTCCCCATTAACTCCCAGCAGCACCGGCCTGACCCTGAGCCCCTTCAAAACCAACCCAAAGAGCTTGAAGAAAGGAGACGAGAAGAAAACCGAGCCCTCGACCACAGATCCCAGTTCAGCCGCCTTGCTCAAAAACAACGACAAGCTCAAAGGTCAGTCATCTCGCTCATCATACATGTATACATATACGTCATCATACATATACGTGTCACTCGTATAGTTTTGAATGGGGAATGTGTAACGGTCAATATGACGAATGAAGCCCCGCCTTCTAGTACAGGAGCCAATCAGCGAATAGCATGGACTGAGGATTCTCCGGGGGAGTTGGGTTTCTGCCAATTTTATGTGATTCGAGTGTTTAGAAGTGAAACTACAGAGACAGTTGTTGTTTCTTTGTATTGGTGATTCCTAATATGAGATTTAATCAGAAGTTTGGCAAGCAATTTTGGAGAATTTGATATTTCCCCAATTAAACAGAATACCCGAGAGGCATTTCAAAGATGGCTGCCGAGTGAAATGACTTGCCTTAAAGGGATTTTGATAATACACAGGTCATATTTTAAAAGCCAATCAGCCAAAACAGCCCCAGAACAATGTTTCCCTCAGTCTGGCCTACGATATTTTTTCCCTCTTGCTGCTTTGACTGTGATGTTTGATCTTTGTGACCCCTGGTGTTTCTTTTCTCCTAGTTTGTTTCTGACTAAACCTGTAATGTTCCCTGCTCTTTCTTTCTTTCTTTCTTTCTTTCTTTCTTTCTTTCTTTCTTTCTTTCTTTCTTTCTCTCTCTCTCTCTCTCTCTCTCTGTGTGTCTGTGGAGAATAGACGAGACTGTCGTCAGTCCCAACACTGAGAGAGCTGCAGTGGCTAAAAAACGCTTTACACTGCAGGGCTTCAGTAACCTCAAGAGCCAAAAAGGTACAGCGGGAGGGTTACAACTTCAATCATTCATTTACAACTGCATAATCAGCTATTATGGATAAAAAATATATATATAAATGTTTTTAGTAGATAATGTAGTGGCATTGGAAAATATTTAACCTGGTGTAATGCTAAAATTTGACTGCAGAGCTGCTAGCGGCCTCTGGTGGTAAAAGTCTAACACTGCCCATGGTCACGCTCTGTCATCCAGGTATACTGCTGACTTACTAGTGTACACTAGTCTAGTGTAGAGCAGAATAACTCGATTAGCAGAGGTTCATTGTTAAAGCTCAAGCTTGGCTAGTTCTGTTTTCTGTGCCTTAACCAGGAATGAGAATTTCCAATGAGAAAATGCTGTGAGATTAAACACAAAACATTAAAAAAAATGTGTATTTATTTATTTAATTTATTTAATTAATTGTTTCATTTTTTTAAGTTAAGTTATATTTTTTTATTTATTTTTATTTGTAAATGTTATTGTTTATTTATTTAAATTTTTAATTAAATGTTTATGTGATACTGTTAATAGTTTTTTTCAATGTGATTATTTATAATTAATATATTTATGAAATGTGTTTAATCTATTATTTATGAATGTTATTTGCTTATTTTATTATTTCTTAATTTAATTTAATTGGTTTATGTAATATAACATTTGGATATTTTATAAAATTATTTAATTTTATTATGTAAATTATTATTTTATTAAATTATCTAAATAAATTATGTAATTTAATATATTAATATTTATATTATATTATATTATGTTTCAATTATATTATATTATATTATATTTCAATTATATTATATTATATTATATTATATTATATTATATTATATTATATTATATTATATTTTAATTATTAATTAAGTGTATATGTGGTTCTGGTAGTTTTACAGGAAGGTGAATTTGTCTACATCAAAAAACATGTGTTAATACATATTTGGAAGTGGAAGATTCGTTATGTTGTATTAATTTATATTTTTATTAATTTATTTTTTATTGAATTGATTTTTTTAATGGAATTATTTATAATTATTATATTTATGAAATGTATTTAATCTATTATTTATGAATGTTTGCTTATTTTATTGTTTCTTTAATTTAAATTAATTGGTTTATGTAATTTAATATCTGGATATTTTATTAAATTAATTTTCTTATGTAAATTATTATTTTATTAAATTTATTCAATTGTTAATTATGTAATTTAATATATGGATATTATTTTATATTATATTATATTATATTATATTATATTATATTATATTATATTATACTATTGGTGGGATTTTGGACAAACTACATTTGCCTGGGTTCACTATGGCAAGAATAATAATAGACACACACAAAATAAATAAAAATCAATTTAAAAAAACATGGCAAATGGTTAAGGCACAGTGCAGAATATGTTTCTTTAGAAGCTTTCACCCTGCAGAAGATCCAGATTTCTCTTTAGACTATCTCTTTCTTCTTTCCTTTTTGCTTGTCCTCTTACCCTTTTCTTTCTCCTCTCTCACTCCTTACTATGGCTGCCAGGATCATCCCCCCCTAGTCCCGACCACAAAACTAAAAGACAGAGTGATCCTACACCGTTTGGCTTCAGAGGTACACTCACTGTCCCCCCCAAAAAACTCCCAGCATCCCCACTTCCAACATCAGCCATGACCAGTATTCTGTGCTCCACAGCATTCATTAGATCAAGTCTCATTTCACATTCCTATTTCATGGTTCAACATCTTTCACACACCAGCCTAAAGCAATCAACTCTAAAACTAAATCAAATATTTCAATAAAAATAAAATATACACTCTAAAAAATGCTTGGTTGTTATAACCCAAAATTGGAGGATAAAATATGGACAATCATTGTGTTATAAAGTGTCATTTCAATTTAATTGAAAGAATTAACCCAGTGTCCATAATTGATCTAATGTTGGGTTACATTACCTAACATTTCTTAGAGTGTGCTAATATTTACTCACCCTCATGCTGACCCAAACCATTTTTGCTAAAAGTACATGGTTTCAGTTCCCATTGACTTCTATTGTCTGTGCAATTGAAATCAATAGCAATCGAATTGGGAAACAATTTAATGGTAAATTCTTCTTCATGAAGAGCTTCACGTAACAAATGTTAAACAAATAGAACGTCTTTACACTGCATACTTGTAATAAAATTATTGAAAAAAAATAAACACTTCGTTACCTTAGAATTATAAGATTCTATCTGACATTTTTGTCAAAATTGAGTTATTGACATATTCTTATTAAATGACAACTTATTTACATTACGGGATGTTTTTTATAAGTTGTTTACATTTTAAGACTTTTTATTAAAAAAAACAAATGTTACACACATACGGTTTGCTATGGAATGCAAAAACTTTGAAGCTCAATATCTCAAAATCATTCAGAACGCAGATAGAACCTTATAATTCCAGGGTGACGACTTGTAATTACCCTACTGTATATATAAAAATAGAACAGTGAATAACTGTCCAAACTTTTATTAGTTGTTGTTGTTATTGCTGTTGTTGTTGTTGTTGTTGAACACTAGAGAAGATATTTTGAAAAATGTTGGGAACTGGACTTCTATATTGACTTCCACAATATATAGTTTTTCATAGTATGGAAGTCAATGGTTACCGGAACCATTGAACTCCATCCGCTTGTTGAGTCAGACAACACGTGAAGCAGCTTCCGGGTCCAAGCACTCTATCAAATTGTACTACAGCAGAAATCGAGACCTCATCAGACCAGGCAATGTTTTTTCAATCTTTTATTGTCCAATTTTGGTGAGCCTGTGTGAATTGTAGCCTCAGTTTGCTGTTCTTAGCTGACAGGAGTGGCACCCGGTTTGGTCTTCTGCTGCTGTAGCCCATCCGCTTCAAGGTTGGATGCCATTCTTGATCATGTCTACATGCCTAAATGCATTGAGTTGCTGCCATGTGATTGGCTGATTAGAAATTTGCATTAACCAGCAGTTGGACTGGTGTACCTAATAAAGTGGCCGGTTAGTGTACATAATGTGGAAGTCAATATAAAAGTCTAGTTTCCAACATTCTTCAAAATATCTTCTTTCAAGAGGTCATACAGTACAAGTTTGGAATGATCTGAGGTTGAGAAAATAAAGGTAGATCTTTCACTTTTTGGGTGCCCTCTCAAATGCCTTTGAAGAGATAACCACTCAAAACTGAAAAATCTGTGATCATTCACTCAACTTTAAGTACTTCCAAACATGTTTGAGTTTCTGTTGAGCACAAAAGAAGATATTTTGAAGAATGTTGGAAACCGGTAACCATTGACTTTCATAGAATTGTTTTTTCCAACTATGCATGTCAATGGTTACTGGTTACCAACATTCTTTAAAATATCTTCTTTAATGTTCAACAAAAACAAAGTAAGGTTTGTAACAACATGAGGGTGAGTAAACATGAGTAAATTTTGGTGCAAACTTTAAAAGCTGTCTTTAGTACTGCACTGCATCAAATGCGGTCTTCTGGAGGTGATTGGTAAATGGTTGTAGTTTCTGAACTCTTATCAGCTGCCTCTCCCTCAGACGCAGGTCCTCACATCACTCTCACCCGAGTGAGATGGCTGAGCACTTCTAGTCTGTTGCAGACTAAACGCAGAGGTAACTAGATGCCTGGTGTGGGAATGAACATTATCTTTATTGCTCTCTCTCAAAGAGGACCTCCAATCAGACTGGCAAACACTAACCACAGGCTATGATAACATTGCACTGTAATTGGTGGTTTGCAGGATAAATCACTGAGCTAGATGGCATAACCGCTGGATAATTACATGCTCTTTACTGTGGGAGAATGAATGTGCAACCAGTCCAGTTTATAAAGTGTTATTGTTAGAGGGAAAAGAAAAACGATCAGCTCATTGTCTATTGAATCATCATTATTTATTCAGAGTCGTGTCATTCAAAAACCTGAATGACTTTCTTGCTTCTGGGGAACGCAAAAGAAGAAATTGTCCACAATTCATTGGACACTTTTAGAAATAAAGGTTCCAAAATGTTTTCAACCTTTTTTTTTATGGCAATCAACATTCTACAATTGAATTTCTAATTCAGTTGCCTGTGGGAGAAATGACTAAGAATAAAAAATGACAGAAAACGGTCCAACTACCAGCTCTACAAGCAAGTGTGTTCATGACAAAAGGAGAATAATGAAAATTTAAAAATATCAGTTTGCAACATCAAGGAGCAGAACGAGCTGTTTTAAGAGGTACTGTAATAATCAATGGAAGTGAATGAGACCAGAAGTCTTAAGCCAAAAAGATTCCAATGGCTTCACCCGCTTGAAGAATAATAGAGTCAATAAAAAAACAGTTTTTGCTTCGAAAAAGAACCTTTTAATTAACAGTTTTTTTTCTTCTAAACATAAAATAAATATCTAAAGAACCTTCTCCACTATGAAAACAAAAATCTTTTGTGCATTGGAAAGGTGTTGCTGTACTATAGGTGTTAAAGTTTCTTCATGGAAACGTCAATGATCCAAAATGTAATTCTCATTTAAATTTTTGAAGACAATGGGGGCCACTTTTAGAAATTAAGGTTTTTGGTAATTGTTTTGGTTCCTAAAAGAACCTTTCAGTTATAAGTTCTTAAAATAATAATTTTTTGGTTCCTAAAAGAAACTTTCAGTTATAAGTTCTTAAAATAAAATTTTTTTGGTTCCTAAAAGAACCTTTCAGTTATAAGTTCTTAAAAGAATAACTTTTTGGTTCCTAAAAGAACCTTTCAGTTATAAGTTCTTAAAATAATAATTTTTTGGTTCCTAAAAGAAACTTTCAGTTATAAGTTCTTAAAATAAAATTTTTTTGGTTCCTAAAAGAACCTTTCAGTTATAAGTTCTTAAAAGAATAACTTTTTGGTTCCTAAAAGAACCTTTCAGTTATGAGTTCTTAAAATAATCTTTTTTTGGTTCCTAAAAGAACCTTTCAGTTATAAGTTCTTAAAATAATCTTTTTTTGGTTCCTAAAAGAACCTTTCAGTTATAAGTTCTTAAAATAATCTTTTTTTGGTTCCTAAAAGAACCTTTCAGTTATAAGTTCTTAAAATAATCTTTTTTTGGTTCCTAAAAGAACCTTTCAGTTATAAGTTCTTAAAATAATCTTTTTTTGGTTCCTAAAAGAACCTTTCAGTTATGAGTTCTTAAAAGAATCATTTTTTGGTTCCTAAAAGAACCTTTCAGTTATGAGTTCTTAAAATAATCTTTTTTTGGTTCCTAAAAGAACCTTTCGGTTATAAGTTCTTAAAAGAATCATTTTTTGGTTCCTAAAAGAAACTTTCAGTTATAAGTTCTTAAAATAATCTTTTTTTGGTTCCTAAAAGAACCTTTCAGTTATAAGTTCTTAAAAGAATCATTTTTGGTTCCTAATAGAACCTTTCAGTTATAAGTTCTTAAAATAATCCTTTTTTTGTTCCTAAAAGAACCTTTCAGTTATAAGTTCTTAAAATAAAAATTTTTTGGTTCCTAAAAGAACCTTTCAGTTATAAGTTCTTAAAAGAATAATTTTTGGTTCCTAAAAGAACCTTTCAGTTATAAGTTCTTAAAAGAATAATTTTTTGGTTCCTAAAAGAACCTTTCAGTTATAAGTTCTTAAAATAAAATTTTTTGGTTCCTAAAAGAACCTTTCAGTTATAAGTTCTTAAAATAATCTTTTTTTGGTTCCTAAAAGAACCTTTTAGTTATAAGTTCTTAAAAGAATCATTTTTGGTTCCTAAAAGAACCTTTCAGTTATAAGTTCTTAAAAGAATAATTTTTTGGTTCCTAAAGAACCTTTCAGTTATAAGTTCTTAAAAGAATAATTTTTTGGTTCCCAAAAGAACCTTTCAGTTATAAGTTCTTAAAAGAATAATTTTTTGGTTCCTAAAAGAACCTTTCGGTTATAAGTTCTTAAAAGAATAATTTTTTGGTTCCTAAAAGAACCTTTCAGTTATAAGTTCTTAAAAGAATCATTTTTTGGTTCCTAAAAGAACCTTTCAGTTATAAGTTCTTAAAAGAATCATTTTTGGTTCCTAAAAGAAACTTTCAGTTATAAGTTCTTAAAATAAAATTTTTTTGGTTCCTAAAAGAACCTTTCAGTTATAAGTTCTTAAAAGAATAATTTTTGGTTCCTAAAAGAACCTTTCAGTTATAAGTTCTTAAAAGAATAATTTTTTGGTTCCTAAAAGAACCTTTCAGTTATAAGTTCTTAAAATAATCTTTTTTTGGTTCCTAAAATAACCTTTCAGTTATAAGTTCTTAAAAGAATAATTTTTTGGTTCCTAAAAGAACCTTTCGGTTATAAGTTCTTAAAAGAATAATTTTTTGGTTCCTAAAAGAACCTTTCAGTTATAAGTTCTTAAAAGAATCATTTTTTGGTTCCTAAAAGAACCTTTCAGTTATAAGTTCTTAAAAGAATCATTTTTGGTTCCTAAAAGAAACTTTCAGTTATAAGTTCTTAAAATAAAATTTTTTTGGTTCCTAAAAGAACCTTTCAGTTATAAGTTCTTAAAAGAATAATTTTTGGTTCCTAAAAGAACCTTTCAGTTATAAGTTCTTAAAAGAATAATTTTTTGGTTCCTAAAAGAACCTTTCAGTTATAAGTTCTTAAAATAATCTTTTTTTGGTTCCTAAAATAACCTTTCAGTTATGTTCTTAAAATAATCTTTTTTTGGTTCCTAAAAGAACCTTTCAGTTATAAGTTCTTAAAATAATCTTTTTTTGGTTCCTAAAAGAACCTTTCAGTTATAAGTTCTTAAAAGAATAATTATTTTGGTTCCTAAAAGAACCTTTCAGTTATGAGTTCTTAAAAGAATCATTTTTGGTTCCTAAAAGAACCTTTCAGTTATAAGTTCTTAAAAGAATAATTTTTTTGGTTCCTAAAAGAACCTTTCAGTTATAAGTTCTTAAAATAATATTTTTTTGGTTCCTAAAAGAACCTTTCAGTTATAAGTTCTTAAAAGAATAATTTTTTTGGTTCCTAAAAGAACCTTTCAGTTATGAGTTCTTAAAAGAATCATTTTTGGTTCCTAAAAGAACCTTTCAGTTATAAGTTCTTAAAAGAATAATTTTTTTGGTTCCTAAAAGAACCTTTCAGTTATAAGTTCTTAAAAGAATCATTTTTAGTTCCTAAAAGAACCTTTCAGTTATAAGTTCTTAAAAGAATCATTTTTGGTTCCTAAAAGAACCTTTCAGTTATAAGTATAGTTATAAAAATGTTCTAAACATCTA
The DNA here is from genome assembly GCA_903798195.1 of Danio kyathit. Lineage (NCBI taxonomy): Eukaryota > Metazoa > Chordata > Actinopteri > Cypriniformes > Danionidae > Danio > Danio kyathit. The sequence continues at coordinate 57,770,305 of LR812519.1, forward strand.
AAGAACTTGTTTGTGCAGTGGAAATTTTCTGCGAATGTTAAACTGTCTTCATGGAACTATCAATGATCCATAACTGTAATGGCAGTAATAAGAACCAACCAATAATAACTTTTGAATTGTTTTCTCAATTCTATTCTTTACTATAAAATCTCCAGCTCCTAATTGTTGTAACTACACTCTTACAGATTGTTTTCTCTTTTGTATTCCACAAAACAAAACGCCATAATGGTTTGTAATGACATGACAGAAATTTTTGAGTGAACCTATCCTTCAAAAACTGTATTGTTATCTTCGATATATGATAATCCCAACCAAACCAAAAAAAAGATTTGAGTTTGTGCAAGGAAAGCCACTTGCACTTCCCAGTTTACCGCTGCATGAGTGTCTGCTTTGGGTTCCTGTCTGCTGGTTTGCGGTGCTAGTTCTTGGATTTCCTTTTACCATTCTGAAACCACAAAACACTCTTCTGGCCTACATAATCATCTACTGATTCAGATCTAAAAATGTTTATGCATCTCTCCATAAACATGTTTTGTATGATTTGCGGATGTGTCATATGCCTGTCATCGCAATCATCCGAGTCATGGCTGTCTGAATGTCAAACACAAACAGCTCTTCCTGTTCGCTCAGCGCCTGGAGCTGTTCATATAGTCAAGTGGTATACGAGAGAAAGAGACTTTGGCTCCGTTTCAAAACCAAGTGTGTTTCCTTCATGGGTATCATAATTCACAATATCACTTCAATAACAGTACCATGGTAAATATTTGGTAAATACACATCAACTGAATAAAGTATAGTCAAAATTAATTCTAGAATTTATGCATTTTGATTAAAACTATGTATGTGGTATCCCAAATTGTGCCTAAAATAGCTGGATGGAAACGTAGCTAGAAATAAATGTAAATGAGAAAAATGTACATCCTTCAAAACAACCGGCAACTTCATGATGAATTACAACAAACTCAGTGAAAACATCCATTTATGAATTAGTTTGGGAGAAATGTCAATTACATGTAGAAATAAAATGACAATTTAATGCTCTATAAAATGTTATTGTGTTGTTAGCTTAGCAATATGCTAGTGCTGAGAGACTTGTCAGCTCTAAAATGCCAAATTCAAAGAAGCATACATTGTATGTAACCACAAACTGTGCCAAAAATGTATATCTCTTACAAAAATTAATGATAGTTTTACTCAAATAAAAAAACATGGTTATTGTAGTTAAACCATGCTAACACAACACAAAATAGCCATTACTCAAATGTGGTTACACGAATAGTAATCATCAATATCTTAGAGTACAATTCTTGCAATTAATAAACCATTAACTATGTCTTTTAGCTCAATAAACTTCCAGTTTGCTGCTTATTAAATGTTTTTAAGGTATTATTTATGTTTAGGTAGGATTATGGATGTAGAATATGATTGTGCATAACATGTCCTTTATAAGTACTAATAAACAGCCAGTTATTACAGAGGTAATAACCCACTAGTTCATAGTGAGAATTGGTACTTAAAGTCTCAGCAAAACATAATTACGGTAATAAAACCATTGTTCATTTTTATGAGGAATACTTTAATGTTGTTAGCTTAGCAGCATGTTAGCGTTGAGAGAAACAGTGCTAAAAAAAATGATCTCTTACAAAAATAAATGATAGTTTTACTCAAATAAAAAACATGGTTATCGTAGTTAAACCTTGCTAACACAACACAAAATAACCGTGGTTTTCTTGCACAAATGGTAATCAGTGTACTAATAAATCTTGAGTCACACTTTATTTTAGGGCACATTTCTCTTATTTCTATGTCTTTTGGCTCAATAAACTTCTAATTTGTTGCTTATTAAAAGTTTTTAAGGTAGTTGTTGTCTTTCTGTAGTGTATAACTGTGCATAACATGTACTTTAAGTACTAATAAACAGCCAGTATCTTAATAATAAAGAGGTAATAACACACTAGTTCATAGTGAGAATTGGTACTTAAACTAAAGTTTCAGCAAAACATGATTACAGCATTTATTCAATAACAAAACCATCATTCATTTTCATGAGGAAATCTTTATTGTTGTTAGCTTAGCAGTATGCTAACGCTATTGAAATCCCAATTATCAGTGTTGTGCATTATTGTCCAAGTAGAGCTTTTCATATTTCAATTTGAGGACAACAATGATGCTGTCTAATGAAACCGTAAGAAGTACAACACAAAACATCGCACTAGTTTTTGACACAGAGCCAGTCTCTTCTTCCATCTTTGTGGACCACCACTTCCCTTTCCTTTATCCTCTTCACCATAAACCAAATGTCGCATTGGTTTCACCCATCCTGTCTTCCTCAAGGCTTCACCAAGGCGTCGCTGTCTATGGATGCGTCTGAAGAAAACGACGGATACTCGAGCGCCGAGGACCCCATGAACTCTGATCCTGAGGACGAGGGAGGGAAGAAACTGGTGAGTTGTTGCAGTCTGATAAGATAATTTGGTGTGGCATCCATGCTGTAGTCTGGCCACTTACATATTCTGTGCTTTAGTCTCCAGGCAAGTACGTAGTGGTTGCTGACCATGACAAAAGTGGACCACAGGAGCTGACGGTTAAGAGCGGAGACACTGTGCAGCTGGTCCGAGAGGGAGACGATGGACGCTGGTAAGATTCATACATTCATGACTAATTAAACACTATGACAGGTCTGTGACTGCTTTCACATAGCCAACCAGTAACAAATCATACTTTTGTATATTTAAATGAATCAGAAATTAGTATCATTTGGTATTCATAAGGATTGTGTTATGATCACCAGCGATCTAGCGTTTGCAGACTACACATATGCCACTTTACCGAACTACATATCCCATCAAGCACCTCACACACACCAGTTCCAGATCACCACTGATTACAAACACACAGCTGTAGCTCATGAAGACTGATTACACGGACTATATATACACCTCACATTCACACACACACACATTGCTGAGTCTTGTTTCATGTGATCATTATGAAGTGTTTCCTTGTCTTACCTACTGTGGTTTTGATCCCTTGCTTTGTTTATTATGTTGTTTTGCTTCCTGTTCTGACTATGCTCTTGGATTACCTGTATGCTCCTGTTTGAACCTGTTTTGACCTTTGGCTGCCTGAAGATTCTTTTAAATAAACTGCACGTGGATCCTCACCCCTGTTGTCCCCAACCTTACGTTACAGATTGCACAATGGTTAAAGGACTGAATGAATTAGAGTTCTGTTTTTTTAGAATGTTTTTGTGTTCGTCAGGTTTGTTCGTAACCTGCGGACCAGTAAAGAGGGCTGGGTTCCTGCTGCAAACCTGCTCACGCTCATCGGAGAGTCCAAATCTTCTCAGTCTCTCTCCAGCTCAGGTAACACAACACAGTTATCGTTTTGTCCGATAACTCTTTATATTTGAATATACTGAAACCCATAAATAGGCTGATAAATGTAAATCTCACTCAATTTTATTTTCAGGTCAATGGCTACTGTATGTATACTGTACTGTACATTACCTTAATCCGACTAAAGTCATAACTGAACTAAACAGAAATGGAATTAAGACGTGGAGTATGCAGATATTAGTGGCATTATTGAAGTAAACACCGCAATCAAACTATTACTGTCATGTAGGACTTTTCGCCATATTTTCCGACAAGATCCACACACGCGACTGTCATTAAAGGACCACACACACACACACACACACACATCGCGAAATGCAGAAGTTTTTTTTCTTTCCATTCGGCGTGCGTTATTAAATTCCATAACACTCTCACCAGTCCTTACTCCTTATTTGCGTCTAATAGTTTGTCACAGGGGCATGAATGAAATGTTCGTGAGTTAAGTGAAACTGACGAACTGCAGTTAAAGTCACCCAAAATTACAGCAAACTCTTACATGAAAGCACTTCAGGTAAACACCTTAATTATATTATTGTCTATTAAGGCCAATAACTAGATTACAGATGTCCATGTAAGCGTAGTCAGTAGTGTCTTCGAAGTAAGTGAAAGATCCAGAAGCACATCCTGCTGATTTGATTCAGAAGGGCTCGTTTTTGTCAGACGACTCAATGGTTTGACTTTCATTTACCGTCATTCATTTTTAAAAAGCTCCGCTCCATTTTTTTTGTATGTTTTACTCGAACTCATAAACTCTACAGGTGCCTGATAGTTAGATGTGGAGCTAACATTAATCACATTTACTCTAGTGAACTGCATCCATGTTAGCAAGTCACGTTTAATGTGGTAATTTCACAGTAGAAATACACACAGGTTTGAAGACTCGTTCTCACCCACTACAGTGCAATTCGGCCAGGTATACATCCGCACTAAAATATCAAGATGAAAGTCATCATAGCTTGTGTAGAATAGACCCAGCTCCCAACCCAACTTTGAGAATAGATTAACGACAATATTTTTTTAATCGCCCGATAAGAGTCTCGCATTAACGCAGCACGTTAAACCAGATAACGGCCCACCACTAATATTTATATATATATATATATATATACAGTTGAAGTCAGAATTATTAGCCTTCTGATTTATTAGCCCCACTGTTTATTTTTTCCCCAATTTCTGTTTAACGGAGAGCAGATTTTTTCAACACGTTTCTAAACATAATAATAACTCATCTCTAATAACTGATTTATTTTATCTTTGCCATGATGACAGTACATAATATTTAAAGGCTTAATTTGGTTAATTAGGTTAACTAGGCAGGTTAGGGTAAATAGGAAAGTTATTGTATAACGATGGTTTGTTCTATCAACTATCAAAAAAATATATAACTTAAACGGGCTAATAATTTTGATTTTTAAAATGGTGTTTAAGAAATTAAAAATGAAATAAAACAAATAAAACTTTCTCCAGAAGTAAAAATATTATCAGACATACTGTGAAAATGTCCTTGCCCTGTTAAAAGTCATTTAGGGAAATATTTAAAAAAGAAAAAAAATTCTAAGGGGGGCTAATAATTCTGACTTAACCCTGTGTATATATATATACACATTCCGATTCCGATCGAGTCTGAAACCATGTGATCGGAAATCGGGCCCAATCACGTGGTTTCAGACTCGATCGGAATTGGACATTACCTCCCAACCAGGACTCTAATATACAGTGTATATATACTGTATGTATATAGATCAGATCCATCCCTAGTTTTTGCGCAAAAATCTAACTTGCATCTTTGCATGGAAACATAGCTAACGACAATAACATTAAAACGAAGCATTTATCAGCCTATATTGATATGGCCACCAGTATTTTTGTTTATTTATTTATTTTTACGGTAACACTTTAAAATAAGCTTGTATTAGTTAATGTATTTACTAACGTGAACAAACAATGAACAATACATTCATTACAGTGTTTGTTCATGTTAACGTTAGTTAGTTGTTCATTGTTAGTTCATGTTAACTCATGATGCATTAACGAATGTTAAAAAGCATGGATTTGGATGTTATTAATAATGCAGTAGTAAATGTTGAACTGTGATTATTAATAAATGCTGTACAAGTACTGTTCATACTTAGTTCACGTTAGTAAATACTTTAGCTCATTCATTCGTTTTCTTTTCGGCTTAGTCCCTTTATTAACCTGGGGTCGCCACAGCGGAATGAACCGCCAACTTATCCAACATATGTTTTACACAGCGGATGCACTTCCAGCCGCAACCCATCACTGGGAAATACTTTAACTAATGTAACCTTATTGTAAAGTGTGACCATTTCTACACTTATTTACACATAAGTATATGTGTGTGTTTTCCAACAGAAGGCAGTGGGTCTGGAAACCTCAGCACATCATCCAGCTGCAGTGAAACCTACACAAGCTTCTCGGACATTAAAGGCTGATGTTAAAGCCCCTGCGCCTGGCTCCTGGCAGCTCTACACACTGCACTTTCTACTCAAGCTCTAGTCTCTGTACTGTATTTAATCTCCTCGCCAGAGAAAGATTGGCCGTCTATACGCGCCATTCAGGATATTTTATACCGAGCGCTCCTCGTTCACAAGCTTCTCTCCTTCATAAGAGAGAGAAGACGGAAACTGTGATTCAGTGTTTGCTGTTCCCATTCAATCTCTCCTTTCCTTTGAAAGTATCATTGTGATGCTGTTTGTTTGGCGTCTGCATGCATTTCCTCAAAGGGGTTTTGGTGGAGTCGGCGTTAACATCAGAGTAGCCTGCGGTTTTTAACTGTACATTACGAGGACTTTAAATGTACGATCACATGAGCTTCCACTGGTTTCATTGATCTTGCGTTGAGAATTGATCAGGAGCGTCTGATTTTGCTGTAGCAGCAAGACAATGAGATGTTGTTTTATATATACACACACTCGATTCCCTGAGGTTATGAAAAAGTCCTGTTTGTGTATTGATTGAAAAACAGCTGTATAGTTTAAATTATTTCCTGTAAAAGAAGATTTGTACAGAAATTAACTTTTATCTCATGTTTTTTCATTAAAACAGTATATAAATATATACATATTGTATATTACGACCACTATTGATCAATTGTCAAGTCGTTGTATTTGTCACTTTACCGTTCTGCAGCATTCACCAACGATTTTACAGCAACAAATAACATACCATTTGTGTTCTTGTCTTATGTGCTTTATTTCCCTGTATGTCACAACAGATCAGTCGGTTTAAAGTCTGGAAAGTGATCATTGTAACCAGCAGTCAACGTCCGTAAGGTCAGAATCTTTTAACTAACTAATTAAGTTAGCGAATTAAAAGCCATGGTTGTTGACCCACAGTACTTCTGGGCATAAATATTCACGTCCCCATAACTTGTACTTTTCCGTTTCAATGTTTTCAGCAATATAACAGTCACTGTTGGGTTCTGTCTTCATTTTGTGTGGCACATTGCTGCATGTTAGTTTCATCTCTCTGTGTTGTCATCGCAATATTTTCCCTGTATCTGTGTATATGTGTAAATATGTATCTAAGAGGTTGTATGAGATGAATGAATTTAAAGTGCTTAGGCTTAAATAAACTTCACTGAAACATTTGATCATTTCTTTTGGATTATTTGTCAAGGAAACGTCTAAGTTGATGATGACCTTTAGATTCAATTTTCTTTATTTTTATTTGTTGATTAGAGATAGATGATTGGAGCAACTTTTGTAGTAGTGAAACTTTATTTACCTGGTGAAAGAGGTGTTTTTTTTTTTTTTTTTTTTTTTTTTTTTTTTAGTGGACCTTTTTGCAGTTATTCGCCTCATTTTCTATTTATTCAGGAAGTTTTAATAGGTTGCATTTTAGTGACATTTTAAGCACTATTTTTTTTTTTGTTAGACTAGCTGGTTGGATAGTCATCATAACCAAGCTTTTTGATGTACCAAAAACATTTTCTAAAGATTTAGAATTAAGAAATATGAGAACAATACTTATTTTTTAAATACAAAATTTTATTAGATCATATATCATTAGAAAAAAATAGGAATCTGTTAAAGTTTTAAATTAAAACTGGCATATTGTCATTTAAATATCATTCATTTAAATTTACCTCAGTCACACTGAAGCGACAGCCAACAGAGGATCACGCTTGATGTTAAAGCCTTGTTCCACAATTTATTATGGCATAGCAGTCAAAATGGGACAAATGAGCTCATCTTTGGGACAAATTCTGGACCTTTGTCAGTGAGGGGTGGGTCTTTTGAACTTTCTTTTTACTTAATTTTCTATGATCAATTATTTGAATGTTTTATGATAAAAGATGAATGAGGAAACTAGTGTTTTTTGTCAAAACTATTTTCCTTATAATTTACAACATTTTCTGAATTTATTAAGTTTAAGCTAAATTAAATTTGTTTTATGATAACAACTGTTATGTTGAGTTTCATTCAGACAATAGAACAACATTAGTCATAATGTGTATTAATCTAAATTATATTAAAAGCATTAAAATATTTGTGTGTATTAAAATGTAACAGAAAATCCTAAATATTTTGCCATGTGATCAGAATTTTTAATAAATTAAAATCTTTTTTTTATAATAATAGAAGACAGATGTGGACATTTTTGTGAAATGGTTATAAAACATGGTTTATATTATTTGGAACTAATAATATGATTAAGATGCTACAATTTACCTTTATTTTGCAATATTTTCCTGTATTTTATGGTGATATAAATGAGTATGGTAACTGTTAAGAATGTACAAAAATATCAAACATACTTTTGACCCAGAAATATAGCATTTTTACAAAATATGACTTTTTTATTTTGCATGTGTGGGTCTGAATATGAATTAGCCGACCTGATATTTTGAAAATACGATATTTACATTGTACATTTGACAAATTTATATTTATATACTCAAAATGAGAAAATCACCACAGTAAAGTCAAGGAAATCTCTGCACTGAACATTGTAAAAAAAAAAAGATATTGTGCAGCTTGAAGAACTTCACATATTTTCTATATCACATCATTAGACATGTTTTTTTTAATTTGTTTTATTATGATAACTTTTGTAGTATAACTTTATTTTGAAACTTTAATTTAATTCAAACTTTAATTAATGTTAATCGATAAAATTAAGATTTTAAAATAAAACACTTTTACTTAATTTACCATATATTAAATTATTTGAATGTTTTATGATAAAAGTTTTTTTGTCAAACTATATTCTTTATGATTAACTACGTTCTCAGAATTTATTAATTAAAGTTTAAGTTGAATTTGTTTTATGATAACGTCTGTTATGTCGAGTTTCATTCAGACAACTTAACAACATCAGACATAATTGTAATAATCTAAACTATATTAAAAGCATGAAAATGTGTGTCTGTGTGTATTAAAATGTAACAAAATAATTTTTGAAATTCCTAAATATTTTGCCATGTGATCAGAATTTTTAATAAATTAAAATCTTTTTTACAATAATAAAAGATGTGGACATTTTGTGAAATAATTTACATAAAACACAATTTATATTATTTTGAACTAATAATATGATTAAAATGCAACAATTTAGCTTTATTTTGCAATATTTGCCTGTATTTTATGATGATAACCCAGAAATATTGCATTTATTAGCCAATCAGAAATTTTGAAAATACGATATTTACATTGTATATTTGACATATTTACATTTATACTGTATACCCAAAATGAGAAAATCACCACAGTAAAGTCAAGGAAATCTCTACACTCACTTTATGTAAAAAAAATGATATTGTGCAGCATGAAGAACTTCACATATTTTTTTAATAATATATCACATCATTAGATTTTTTCATTTTATTATGATAACTTTTGTAGTATGAGTTTATTTTGAAACTATAATTTAATTTAAACTTTAATGTTAACCTATGAAATGAAGATTTTAAAATAAAACACTTTTACTTAATTTACCATATATTAAACTATTTGAATGTTTTATGATAAAAGACGAATGGGGAAACTGGTGGCGTCTTTGTGAAAACTACATTCTTTATAATTTACTACATTTTCAGAACTTATTAATTAAAGTTTAAGTTAAATTTGAGTTATGATAACGTCTGTTTTCGAGTTTTATTCATACAGTTAAACAACATCAGACATAATGTGTAATAATATTTTAACTATATTAAGAGTATGAAAATGTTTGTGTGTGTCTTAAATTTTAACAATATGATCAAAAATGTCCTAAATATTTTGCCATGTGATCAGAATTTTTCATAAATTCACCTAACTCAGGAGACTGCGAGAACAGAGAATGTGTCCTGTGAGAAATGAGATGCTGCGTTCTTCCTGATGGTCCAGCCTGATTTCACGATAAAACGTAAGTATTTTACGTTTAGTGGCTAATTCGTACTAAATTGTACAATTTTAAAAAGAAGGCGTGGCACCCAACCACACCCCTAAACCCAACTGTCATTGGGTGATGAGCAAATTGTACGAATTAGATACGAATTCATACGAATCAGCCACTAAATGAAAAAGTTACAAATTGCCGTGAGATTGTGTTGGATGGTCAGGTGACCTTCACACGTTTTTAGTGGAAAATTATTTAAACATTACAGCATTCATACAACGATACTGTTTTTTTTTCCTGTTCAATATATATAACCTGCACAAAAACCTTACAAATATGGTTTGCACAATACAAATATGACAGATTTTAATACGTATTTTAGCAAATAAACACTCTTAATGTGTTTATGCCTTTATTAAGATTTTCATGGTAATGTTTACTCTCACCATCTCATTTAGGGAAACTCCTGAGCTAAATAAGCTATATCTCTATTTTAACTTTAATAATAAATCTATATAAAATGCTGCACTATCACCTCCTTTATCCCGTTGCAATGACTTCTGGGGCTTCTCGAGTGAGTTCGGTGCTCAAGTCTGCATCGGTGCATCCTCAATAGGAACACAACCGGTAACTTTCACGCGTCCTCCGTTCTTGCGGTCTTGAGTTTTGGAACTGAACTTTGGCGGTTGATGATGATGATGTTACACGAGAACACGAGGACACAAGATTGCTGAAGAATGCATATTGAGAAACAGCCACTGATGAAGCCAATTCAATGGATGGGGATGATTGGGAGGCCATGATAGGTAATGCCGAGTTCAGACTGCATGATTTTCAAAGTAGTTGTGTCACGGATGTTTTCACACTGCACAGGCCCGGATTAAGAATTCAGAGGCCCCTGGGCACAATGTCTTGTAGGGCCGCACCTCTATAGTTGAATTAAAAAATAAGATTAATATAATATTTTGCCCACATTTTTTAAATAAATGACATAGTACATATATTTATAGTCAAGAAAGGTTTACCTGATTTTAAAAGCATTTAAAGCACTTTGATAAAAGTACTAATATAAGTAGTGAAAATTAATGGATTTTAATATACTTGTTCAAGTTCACTGAAGCAGTAATAAAAAATTATATTTAAGGGTATTTTTAATGTATAACTTCTACAAACTTATAATGCATATGATTTGGAGATATCACCTCTCCAATCCAGTTCTATGAATCTGAGTCTTCCATAATACACACACTGATTAAGGATTCCTACTGTCTCCCTCGTGATGAAGAAGAGTAGGCAAAAAGCACGTGATTATAAAGCTGAAAGTATCCAGTTCTCTCCTATCTCTCTCCTCTTTAGTGGCTTTTTCTGTCTCTCTCTTTGTCTCTCTCTCCATGAGGTCGGAGAATATGGGTGAAGCAAGGCGACTAACATTGTAAATACAGATTAATTATATTAAGATGTCGCTAACATTTAACACCAGATGGAAAATAACTGTTTATAGAATATTTATTATTCTTATTATCCTTATTAAATACCCTGTGACTCATTTTATATATTTATATACTTTATTTAAATTTTTAAACTAAAACATTTCCTTTCTATTAAAAATAAATGTATTTCCAATCTGATATGTAATGGGGGGAAAAAGAAAAACGTGTTCATCAGACGCTGGATTCGAACCTGTTTCATGATCGATCAAAACATGTTTCCATGCGCTTTACGAGCTCCGCCACTCTCACATACTGTCGTCTGCTCTCTTTAGTTATGTTATCTCGGTCGGTCAAATGGCGCTGGCGGGAAGCACTCAACCAGCTTATTACAACGAGGTGCGCTATTTGCACTTTGCCTAAATAGACACTCCAAAATTAGCTTTTTTTTTCTCCCCTCGCAGGGGCCCCAAGTGCGCACGGGCCCCTGGGCCTGTGCCCATTTTGCCCATTGGTTAATCCGGCCCTGACACTGCATGACTATCCGGGTTAGCGTTCTGTCGTTGCTGTGTTTACACTGTAGGATGGAACGGGGACAGGAGAGTTCACACTGCATGACTTTAAAATAGGAAGAATCACAGACAACTTTGTCCAATACATCTCACAACCAAACAAACGCGAGAAGTGACATGGAAACAACACAAGGGCACGTAATATCTTTCGTTATTAACTACATAATGGAAAAAGAAGGCTTTAGCTTTAGAAACTTGTGTTGCTCACCTAGTCTTTGAAGAGAATTAACAATCCTTTTTTTTGCTTTTCGACCTGATTGTGATATTGATCAGATGACATGTCAAACAGACACGGGTGCTCCTGAAAAATTTACACTAGTTTTTCTCCGTTTCTCAAATAAACTGAAAATGAGCCCTTTTAACTTCTCCCCCAGCCTCCCACTGGCCTGCAGGCACCCATACTAGTGAATGCTGCCCTCTCATTGGCTGTAGGGGATCGCGGATGTTATTTTCAATCAGAGCACATTTCACACAGCGTGATTTGAATCACCGACATCTCCAGATATTTAGCATGCCAAATATCTCACGGGTGTCTGCGACTCATCGGCGATTCTCTCATATCGCGTCCTTGATAGTTAACACTGTGTGATTGTCACTCGCGTGCACGAGCACCGATTTGCCTGTGATTTTAGGCATTTCTCGGCGATTTCTCAAAACCTGTCGGCGAGTCAAAATCAGGGCTAAAATCAAGCAGTCTGAACTTGGCATAAGTGCTGATGGAGAGAATTTGGCCAGGACACCGGGGTAACACCCCTACTCTTTTACAAGAAGTTTCATGGGATTTTTAACGACCACAGAGAGGCAGGACCTCCGTTTATAGTCTCATCCTAAAGACGGCACTCACTGTATAGTGTCCCCTTCACTATACTGGAGCATTAAGACTCACATAGACCGCAGGTTGAGCTGGCCTCTCTAACACCAGTTCCAACAGCAACCTATAGTTTTCCCATGTGGTCTCCCATTCACAGACATCCCATGTCTCTACTTAAAAATCACTTTTCCCCACCTGGGATGTCTGCATTCAGGTACTGACCAGGCTCAGCCCTGCTTAGCTTCAGTGAGTAAGCAGTCTTGGGCTGCAGGGTGATATGGTGATATGTGGCTATTTTATGATGAAAAAACTGAGTATGGTAACTGTTAAGACAGTTTTGACCAAGAAATACTGCATTTTTACAAAATTAGACTTTTTATTTGCAGGGGGCGGTGACTCATTTACTTGAAATTTAGTATTTACATTGTACATCGTACATGTTTACATTTATATGCCCAATATGAGAAAATCACCACAGTAAAATTTAGCCTAGCATTTTTTGTCCACAATTAGACTTTGTTTTCCTCGAATGCTTTACATACTGCAGAGATTTGCTGAAGCTGCTGTCGGTGACTCACAGTTTCAGTGTTCGCGACACACACACACACACACACTGCGCGCACACGCAGACTTTGACTGCGACACTGTCGTTCAATAGTTCAGCAGGTGTATGACGCGATACTCCAAAACGTCGTGATTCAAAACCATGAGTCATGCGCTTTATTTTTCGCCCGTATCTCTCCATGATAACACAGTCTGAACACATCCACATCCGGGTAACGCGCCTCGCTGAGGGAGGAAACCGCGCGCCATCTGACCTGAGATCAGCTCGCAGATTTCACACCAAACCACAGCAAACGGACACACGGCCGATCCCAGATCATTGGCAAGCCACCCGAGAGGACGTTTGTTACAAATCACCCATCATGTCTTTTGCAGATATTCGCGTTTGAGTCAGTCAGTGTTTAATTCGCTTATACACACATTCCGCTGACGTTTAGCCCAGAGCGCGTGCACACACACACACACACACAGAAGAGAGAAGAGTCTGCTGGCGTGATCAGGACTGCTGCTTGCTAACACACACACACACATACAAAACACCACAGCAGCCGCAGAAGAAGACACAATTACATCGCAGCACTGTAAGTATTCAACATTTCTGACATTACAGTTATATCGTTCGATGAATATTGAGTAAAACCTCGAGCAATGAAGGCACAGCTCTTATGCTACTGCCTCTGAGTGTCTTTTATTTTGGTGTCGCACGAGAATAAGCTCAACGTACGCCCAAATGTCCCGCATGTCGGGCTTGTTTTTGATAGCACAGGCGGGTTTGTGTGAGTGTTTGAGCCGTCGGAGTGTGAAGTGTTTCATTGTTGCATTGTGCTGGGATTGTGGCGCTGTGCTACATTGTGATCGGCTGGCTCAGTGTCACGCTGTGCTTCTGCTGCTGTTTGTGTTGAAGTGAAGAAGAGGCCTGAAGCTGATCACAGCAGCAGGCCTGCTCGCTCACTTCAACACAAACACAAGATTAAGCTGAAGTTGCTTTTATATTCTCACATTCGTTCATTTTTGAACAGTGACAACTTGTGAGTATATTGTACTTTGAATATTCGGTCTGAAATAGCATGTAAACATGACTTCAAACAACATTAGCACTATTTAATTGACTGTAAATAGCCTAATGTTGTATTTTGACAGTCGTTGGCTGCTAAAAATGATTTCTCTATTTAGAAACTTATATTATTAAGGAGAACGTCCGAATGTGTAAATATTAAACCAACTTTACCTCAATCTCTGCAAGGCCTGCATTTCAGCGGAACTCACAGCACATATCAGCTCTGACAGATGTTGACGACTCTCTCTGCTTTCCTTGAAACACATTGAGGTAAAATTGATTTTATATTCGTACATTTGGGCAGCAAATACTGCGTACGAATACTACTTTATGCTTAATAATATACTTTGGGACAAGTATTATTTACAAACTCTAAACATGGAAGTCATGTTAGCAGCCAATACTATCAAAGTACAACATTGTTCAGTCAATTAAATAGTGCTAATAATGTTGTTTTGAAGTCGTACTTGCATGTAATTTCAGACCCAATATTCAAAGTACCATGGTAAACAAATAGGGAGTATGTCACAAGTTGTCACTGAACAAATGTGCAATTATATAAAACCAACTTTTACCTCAATTCATAATACCACACACACACACACAATTGAGGTAAAGTTGGTTGTTATAACATGAATGAATGTGCGAATATAACACCATCATTACAAGATTTACAAGTTGTCACTAAACAAATCTGTGAATATAAAACCAACTTTACCTCAATTCATAATACCACACACACACAATTGAGGTAAAGTTGGTTGTTCAAACATGAATGAATGTGCGAATATACCTCAATCGATGCACATAAGGTACATTCTACCAGAAACGTACATTATCTGTCCCTGAAATAAAAACATAAATACAGTGAATTAAAAGTATTTCGTCCCAAAAGTTTCTAAAATAGACTGATGGTTGATTTCTGTGAGTTGTTCTGTAAAGGAACGTAGTTCTCAGAGTTTTTTTTTTTTTTTTTTTTAATTAAAAGCACTTTACAAATGTACAAACCCTGTCAATGTCCTTGTCCTCAGCCCAATTATAGCTACAGCTTTAATAGTTTTAATATGCTAAAAACTCTTATTTAGAAAAGAATACTTCAGAAATAGCAAGTTTAAGTTGTTATAATTCACATCAATTGATTAAAAACATGAAATTATAAGTAAGTTCTACAAATAAATGCTACAAATATATCATACAAATAAATTTGCAATTGTCCCCATGTTTCTGTCAGTCCTGTCACATTTGCAATTGAATTTAGCATAAAATGCGTGCAAAACACGTTTAAGGCTATGACTCGGAAGTGACATCATTTGACAGAGAATAAGCTGACCGTGAACAAGGATGCGTTCTATCATTGAATTGTATGATTTTATGCTTGTTTTTGTATTATTATTTTTTTGAAATGTCAAGCTTAAAGGTCAGGCCCTGTCACATTTTTTATAAGTAAAAATGTATGTTTGAATGTATATATAAATCTCAACAGCAGTAATCATTTTTAAAAAGCGTTACAGCACATATTTTTTAATAGCATTACTGTATACTTAATTTTTTACTTAAAATTGGATGTCATGGTGGGAAGTAAATATAATTAATTGTTCATTTACTAAATGAACTACAACTGTCCTGTTACCTTAGTTTTCTTTTTTGTTGATTATTAACAAAATATATTAAAACTGCAAATTTTACTACCTAAAATATAATGTAATCTGCACCTGAAATGTTTCTTGCCAAGTAGACATATTGTTATAGCTATGCCAAGAAAAATGCTGTACTCTAGCGCTTTAAAATGTATATATTACTGGAAAAACTATTGTTCTATATTAACATTATCAATTTGAATGAACACAATGTTTAGTTGTTCAACAACCTTGTTTGTTCGGTTCTTTTGTATTTTATATTTTATTTTGTGATTTTAATATATTTTATAATACAAAAAAATAGGGAATGTTATGAAATGACTATACACAATATACATTTTAATCACACACTATACAGGGAGTGCAGAATTATTAGGCAATAGAGTATTTTGACCACATCATCCTCTTTATGCATGTTGTCTTACTCCAAGCTGTATAGGCTCGAAAGCCTACTACCAGTTAAGCATATTAGGTGATGTGCATCTCTGTAATGAGAAGGGGTGTGGTCTAATGACATCAACACCCTATATCAGGTGTGCATAATTATTAGGCAACTTCCTTTCCTTTGGCAAAATGGGTCAAAAGAAGGACTTGACAGGCTCCGAAAAGTCAAAAATAGTGAGATATCTTGCAGAGGGATGCAGCACTCTTAAAATTGGCCAAGCTTCTGAAGCGTGATCCTCGAACAATCAAGCGTTTCATTCAAAATAGTCAACAGGGTCGCAAGAAGCGGCTGGAAAAACCAAGGTGCAAAATAACTGCCCATGAACTGAGAAAAGTCAAGCGTGCAGCTGCCAAGATGTCAAGATGCCACTTGCCACCAGTTTTGCCATATTTCAGAGCTGCAACATCACTGGAGTGCCCAAAAGCACAAGGTGTGCAATACTCAGAGACATGACCAAGGTAAGAAAGGCTGAAAAACCACCACCACTGAACAAGACACACAAGCTGAAACATCAAGACTGGGCCCAGAAATATCTCAAGACTGATTTTTCTAAGGTTTTATGGACTGATGAAATGAGAGTGAGTCTTGATGGGCCCGTGGTTGGATCGGTAAAGGGCAGAGAGCTTCAGTCCGACTCAGACGCCAGCAAGGTGGAGGTGGAGTACTGGTTTGGGCTGGTATCATCAAAGATGCTCCAAGTACTCCACAGCGTGGCTGGCAAGAAAGGGTCTAAAAGAAGAAAAACTAATGACATGGCCTCCTTGTTCACCTGAACTGAACCCCACAGAGAACCTGTGGTCCATCATCAAATGTCAGATTTACAAGGAGGGAAAACAGTACACCTCTCTGAACAGTGTCTGGGAGGCTGTGGTTGCTGCTGCACGCAATGTTGATGGATTCTGTCAGTGTTTTGATCTGTTCACCATGGATGGCAGGCTTTTGAGTGTCCTTGCAAAGAAAGGTGGCTATATTGGTCACTGAATTGTTATTGTTTTGTTTTTGAATGTCAGAAATTTATATTTGTGAATGTTGAGATGTTATATTAGTTTCACTGGTGAAAATAAATAATTGAAATGGGTATATATTTGTTTTTTGTTAAGTTGCCTAATAATTATGCACAGTAATAGTCACCTGCACACACAGATATCCTCCTAAAATAGCTAAAACTAAAATCAAACTAAAAACTACTTCCAAAAATATTCAGCTTTGATATTAATGAGTTTTTTGGGTTCGTTGAGAACATGGTTGTTGTTCAATAATAAAATGAATCCTCAAAAATACAGCTTGCCTAAAAATTCTGCACTCCCTGTATATATATATACATTTTCTTAAGGTAACTCAAACCATTTGAGGAAACTGATTGCAACAAACCATTTGAGTTAGAAAACTAATCTATATGAGTATTGTGAACTTAATCCATTTAAGTTGCAGTAATGATGTATTTACTTAACTCATTACCTTCAACGCTGAGTTCAAAACTCTTTTCAAATGAGTAGAAATAACTTTCAGTACATTTTTGAGTTGACTACACTCATTTCATTTGATAAAGTTGACTGTTGGGTTTTACAGTGTACTAATTGTCTTAAAAACTGTCTATGGTATAATTTATATAATAAATGACTGTAGAGTCATTCCATTTCTTTCTTTCTTTTTCCTTTTTAAGGAGAATCACTGGTTGTGTTCCTCATCTGTAAGTGTCTTTAAATTACAGCCCGTGCTGAATGAATAAATACATGTAGTTTTGCTGCATGTTGAGGGTTGAAGCTGGTATTTACAGATAGTAAACAAAGGAGGAGCTTCCTCTTTTTTTTATTCTCTGCTGAAGACTGTATGAAATTCCTAACAGAGTCAGCCAGTAAACAGGACCTGTCCGTCCACTGCTGAATAAATGTGGTCGCGGGACATTCCTCCGCATTGGGCCTTTTGTTGGTTCAGGTGATTTTTGTGATGTGTGTGAATTAAGGGTGGCTTGTGTTACTGGAGATCAGTTTTGATTTATGATTTGTCAAGTCTGAGGTGGGTCAGACCTGTGTTTTATTGCAGTCAGTGTTTGCACAGTGAGTTATTCGGTCTTTAAACATGCCCAAATTGCAGAGCGCGGTCATTAAAATTCAAAATGCATCTGAATATTTTTATACAGCATCATTTACAGTATGTACAGTTGAAGTAGTTGTGATTTTATACATTCATGTTTGGCGTGTGATGTGTTAAATGAATGCAGCACTAATGTGAATAGAGTCTGATCAAAGAGCAGCTGCTGACAGGTGGAGGAACAGGAAATATCCAACAGGAACAGTGGACTCTAGGACTCTCTCTCTCTCTCACACACACACACACACACACACACACACACACACACACACACACACACACTGCTTAGGTTCTTGGATCACAGGATTACCAGTCACAAGTTTCAATAGGTTTTCTTGGGAAAAGGGTGAATATATTTCACTGATTATAAATGTGTGCTTTAGGTCACTCGTGTCTCTCTCTGCTGTCAGCCATGTCCAAATCACTTTATTTCCACTGCGAACAGATAAAACGGAGAATAACCAGTTCATTAAACTTAAAGGGGTAGTTCACCCAAAAATGAGAATTCTGGCACTGTTTACTTACTTGATCCTACTTTTTTGTTGTTGTAAAGCTTTATGACTTTCTTCTGAAACCAGAAGAAGATATGTTGAAGAATGTCGACCATTGACTTTCATAGTATTGGTTTTTCCTATTAATGTTTTTCCAACATTATTCAAAAATTCTTCGTATGTGTTCAACAGTAGAAAGAAAGTCATGAATGTCTGGAACTACTTGGTGTGTAAATGCTGAATACAGTTTAATTTTGGGGTAAACTGTCACATTAACCTAATGAACTTGTTAGTTTGAGGCTGTACCAAATGAATTTGTTTTGAGGTAAATCAAATCCAAAGTAAATATCAAGTTTTTGTCTCAAATTCTTTTAGCCTGAGGGTTGAATGTCAGGTCTTTATATACATGTATATGTATGCATGTATGGTATGTGTGTGTGGTTTGTTTGTTTGTTTGTTTGTTTGTTTATTTATTAATTTATTTATTTTTATTTATTTTTTTATTTGTTTTTTATTTGTTTTATTTTTTATTTGATTTTTTAAAAAAATTTTATCGAATGTTTTTATTTATTTATTTGTTTTTTTTTAATATTATTTATTTATTTTTTTATTGAATTTTATTTTTTATGATTAAAAATTGTTGTTTTATTATTTTTAATTATTTATTTTATTTTATTTTTTTATTTTACTTATTTATATTTTTACTTTTTTTGTTTAATTTTTTTTTTTACAATTTTTTTTTACTACATTTGGTTATAATTAATCAGTCAAACTATTGAAATTTGTTTTTATTTTACTAAAGATTAACAACACTGATTACATATTACCAAATCTAAAAATAGGAAAAAAAATTGCTTAAATGACAAGATGTTTCTTTGGCAAATAACTAAAATAAAAATGTTGACAGGAGTTTTTCTGTGTATTTACATATTTTTTAATTACACTATGGGACTCTCTTGTCCAACAACTTTTCTTATAGGTCCCTTAACTAGTTTGAAATCGTATTCGGACTTATTCACAAAACATATGAACGCACACCTTTTTGTGTGAAATGTGTGTACAGAGTCCCGATTCATAAAAACACTTGTACTAAAATTAAGTGTACAAAAAAAAAATTCAAGAAGAACTTCTACCACAGATGCACAATAATCATGAACACACATTGCCCATTTTTTTTCTGGCTTCCACCTCTGACAGTAAAACCTCACATTCATTCTCATAAAGTTTCTTTTGATTCAGTGCCATAATTGTCTTTCTCCCCTATATGGAGCTCATTTGGATGTTGATTATGCAAATTGCTAACATCGCACACACAGACGCTCATTAAGAAGACTCCAGAAGACAGAAAAACAACTTTAGGAACAAGCTTGTGTGTGTATGTACGTGTTGTGAATTGTGGAAAGTTTTTGGGAAGTTCAAATGTGAAAAATGTGTGCGATTTGTTAATGAATGAATGGGGCAGGACGGTGGCTCAGTGGTTAGCACTGTCGCCTCACAGCAAGAAGGTCGCTGGTTCGAGTCCCGTTGACATTTCTGTGTGTAGTTTGCATGTTCTTCCCATGTTCATGTGGGTTTCCTCCAGGTGCTCCGGTTTCCCCTACAGTCCAAAGACGTGTTATAAGTGAATTCGGTAAACAAAATTGACCGGTGTGCGTGTGTGTGTGTGTGTGTGAGTGAGTGTGAATGTGAGAGTGTATGGGTGTTTTTACTAGTGCTGGGTTGCGGCTGGAAGGGTATTCGCTGTGTAACGCATATGCTGGAATAGTTGGCAGTTCATTCCGCTGTGGCGCCCCTGATAAATGAGGGACTAAGCTGAAGGAAAATTAATGAATATTGGTGTTGAGACCCACTGTCTGGGTCAATCATGCAAATTATAATTCAAAATTATGGGCAATGAGCTGCTGCTACCGTTTCTGTTATTTTACCGGTTTATTTCTCAGTGTACAGAAAACAAAATCCCAAAATAACACTGGTTTAAAAACAGATTTGACGCATTCAATCCAATAACCTGTGGTGTCTGTTTCTTTTATTTATTTATGTATTTATTTATTTATTTTTTTACTTCAGGTTGTGAAGAAAGAAGTCTACGGCCGCTACCATGCCACTATTTGGTAAATCTCACAAAAGTCCCACAGAAATTGTGAAGACTTTGAAGGACAACCTCTCCATCCTGGTCAAGCAGGACAAGAAGACAGAGAAGGTATGAGATTTTGTGACTGTCGAGTGAATTACAGCTGCTGATAACACTATTCACTATAGGAATTATATCAAGTAACCATGAGAAGTAGTGTTGGCAAGGGGAAATTGCCCATTTTGCAGGTTGATTTAGATTGCTGACTCTGCTGGGTTTTTTTTTTTGAAGAGTGCAGCAGATTGACGCAGTACAGTATGCTTAACTGGCACTTAACAGGATCTATACTACATTTTAATAATTCTCCTTGGTGTAAAATTGATTGTATATACTTTGAAAACAAAAACAAGGTGTTCAGTGCATAGCTTTTATGATGGATTACATCTGCCTTTACACTGAAAGGCCGCTAAGATCTGTTTTAATTTTTCACAAATCCAAACTCAGTCCTGGAGGGCTGGTGTCCTGTAAAGTTTAGTTCCAACCCCAGTCAGACTCTACTGGGCTAGCTAATCAAGCTCTTTCTAAGCATTCTAGAAACATCATTGCAGGTGTGTTGAGGCAAGTTGGAGCTCAAATCTGCAGGACACCGGCCCTCCAGGACTGAGTTTGGACAGCCCATGCAGAAATTGTTTTCCAGTTGTTTTAATTGATTTTTTTGTTGTTGTTGTTGTTGTTGACATTTTAAATATTATAATGCATTTTAGTAATATAAAAGGATGTCCAGTTATTGAAGTTATATTAATTTAATTATATGAAATTATATTTATATAAATTATAATTATGTAAAATATCTAAAACTATAATAAAATGTAACAAACTAATAAATAATAATAATAAACCTATGATAGACGTTTGCATTTCTTATCCAGTTATGATTAGCTGTTAAATGTGAAATGGATCATTCTTTTTTTTTTAAATAAACATTTATTTTATATATATATATTTTTTAAGTGTGTTACTTTGTGATTTGTTACATTCTACTAAACAACAAGTCTTGTAATGAGATGTTGATGCTTGTGTATGTGACAAGATGGTAGATTTTATTTATGTTTTTTGGCACGTAAATTGAGTCCAGATCATGTTTGTGATTTTCCTGATTTCATCCGTGTTTTACTGCATCCCAGAAACCACAGTGCACAAAAGTGCACAGTTTTATTAACCATTTCCACTGAGTGGTACAGTATGGTATGGTACGGTACGGGTCACTTTTATCAAGCTTGAGTTTCTACTGCTAAAATGGTACTAATGATACCCTTTTGGTGGGCGTGGTGCTTGACAGAAAGTTTCAGTCGACGTCATTCATGCTCGAGGAAATCTCGCTCAAAGTAAAGCTGTACGGGTCATTCACATATCATATGCGAAGCACTTCTCACAAAACCGATGCTTTATACACAAATACTTGTGTATAAATGTTCATTACTAACCTTTCTATGAACATAATTTGATTATAACTGCAGATCAATGAAATAGCCTACTGTAACCTCATAAATTATATAAAATAAATAAATAAATGCAACATATATGAACACATACAGACCCCTACAGTCTCTGGGTACCCAAAGAGTGCTATGGTACAGTTCGCTTTTTGGTACATTTTGACAGTGGAAACGGCCATAAAAACATACCGTACCGTACCACTCAGTGGAAGCGGGCCATTAGTAAATCTGCCACTCTGTTTATCTTTGTCTGCTTGTCAGATTTTTCTTCACTTCTTATTTTCCATTCTATTCCCATGATTTGTTTATCCAGAAGCTCTCAGATGATTGCATAATGAGTGTGATGCTCAAATTTGTCTTTTTTATGCATTACAGCTCTTTTCAGCTGGAACTTCAGTGGTTGTTTCTTATATTCAGACTGTTTTCCATTGTGCTTTTGCATTTTTCATTAGCTTTTTCAGAGAGATAGGCCTGGCCCAGGCAAATACATGTTTAAGACTATAGTTCACTACATCAGATGAAGTGTTTCAGCTGTGGACATGAAGAATTTGATTCTGTGGTAGAATGTAGATTTGATTTTAGTTCATTTTCAAAGTAGTTTGCACCTATACTTTTGTCTTATTAGTATAAATATGGTCAACTTTTTTAAAATAGCTGCTGTTTAGGGAGATCAAACAAAAGTATTAAATTGAATTCAGCTTTCACTATTAAAAAAAAAAAGAGTTTGTTAATTGGCATCAGGGGTTTGAAGAGGAACCATTTAAATCAGTGAAACCTTTTTATTCTGCAAAAGGTTCTTTTATAGTGAATTTTTTTTTTATTTGAAATGTTCTTCACCCCAAGACCAACTTTCTTTTAAGAACTACTAAAAGGCTTTAAAATCTGGTTGAAATGATGTTACATTCTCATTTGGCATAAATAGAATATTAAGGTAAAGAAAACAAAAACATTTAGGGATGGACTGATTTATGGCCACCAAAAATGAGATTTTTTGTTTTCAGCCAAAAATATGAGCTAAAGAAAAGGCTATGCAGGCTATTAACGCTGGTTAAAGAATGCCTCTCGACTGGTTCACTGTCAAAAACATGCGGTTATTTGATTGCTTTTGTTTTTAGTTAGTATAGTTTAAGATAAATTTGTCTAAAGAAATTGCTTTGTTATAATTATGTATTTTATTAACTAATATAAACTAAATATAAACTCATTTATATTTGCATCCAGTAGTTTCAGTTTCCCAGAAGTTTAATTTCTCTGCATTTTACTAACATTTGTTGTAATGGATTAAGAATTATATATATTTAAAAAAAGAATTCAATAATGATATTTTTAAAATAACATTTGAGTTTTTATGAACTTAATAAAAGCGGTGACACTTCACAATAAGATTGTATTAGTTATAGTTAATGTACTTACTAACATGAACAAACAGTGAAAAATACATTTATTGCATTCAAGACACCCTGGATTACTTTTTTTATTTTTAAATGTTAACAGATTTGTGCGTTTTGAGCATCAGTTAAGACAACATTAGCACCTGTTAGCTTTAATTGTGGGGAAAACTGGATAATTTTGAGCTTTTGTCAGCTAATTTCATCTTCCGGGTTTAAAATAATTTTTGTGGCGGGATCAAAATCGGTGACGTAGGGCGAATCTGCTTGTGAAGTGATGACGCGTCGGTTTCTCATTATTATTCATAGACTGAGTTTTCTTATCCTATGAGAAGACCCTGCTTCTTAATTATTCATGACTGCACATGCTTTCTGAAGGCAAGGCAGACCTGCCAAGCTGTGAGACCCAATGACTGGGGGAGACTGCGTCTGCACATGGCACGAGTCGTATGCGTTGTTGCATGTTTTTCCTCACGATGCTGTCAGGGCCAATACAGCAAAGCTGTTGGTTTGCAGCAAGCATTTTTGTCGGGAGAGCTGTACGAGAATTGGAGAATGGCAGGCTTTGCCTTTTATCAATTAAGTTTGTTACCATTCAGACACATCGCCTATACCTGTGCTGCTGTGTTCACCATGTTTAAAATCCTCTGGATTACCGGCAGGGCTAATGAGACCTGCTGCACTGCTATCCACTGTGTCTGCATTCAGACCCGGGGATTGAGGAGGAGAGAAGTCCCTCTCATTTTTACTGTTTATATAAACATGATTATCTTTATAACAGGGTTTCCACGGGGTCTTAAAGTCTAAAATTTAAAAATCGAAATTTTAGGCCTTAAAAAGTAATAATTCGCTTTTCTAGGTCTTAAATATTTTTGCACAGGTCTTAATATTCCGACGTCTATGTAACGCTACATCCAATGCTCATTTAAATTCTTTTTTTGTTGCTGTTGCTTGGTTTTGATGGTGTTGTAGTTCTTCATTTCACTAGTCCAATTGTAATTTGATATAACAAATTGTGGTTGTGTATATGAAATTATGAATAACATATGCAGCAGGGCATTAAATTACTTAGTTTATTTCTTTGCTTTTTAACTTTGTAAACTATAAAATCATGGGTCTCCTCACGGTTTGTGTCTCATTTTGTGAGCCAGCTGACGACAGTTGTTTGCTCCCCTCATTTTCCCCTGCTCTGCCGGCCACGCCCACTTCTCCCTTTGCTCACAACGTTTCATGTCCATCATGCAGCATTTTTTTTTAAAAATTCTGAGGTAGACTTAAACCGAAAGAGGGGGGTTTCATGACCTTTTAATCTCTGTATGTGGATATACAGTCGTTCATGTTAACTTGTAGTGCATTATCTAACGTTTGCAGGCATGTATTCATATAGTAATAATGCATTAGTAAATGTTAAACTATCAATAATAAATGCTGTATATTTATTGTTCATTATTAGTTCATGTTAGTAAATACATTAACTAATAAAACCGTATTGTAAAGTGTGACCATAAAAGCAATAATCAATAGTTTAATTCAAAACTTGCTAAATGTGCAGTTGTTTTTTTGACCCAGAACACAACACTTATCCCTGACATCATCCAGCCGTCAAACTCACCTTCACTCATGGCGTTTAGTGGCTCTAAAATCAGTTTTTGATTCATTAAGGTGTCTAAAACTGATTATCTTATCTCAGTGGGTGAAAGGTGAGGGGGAAAAATATCATCCAAATTGTTAAACTCTAGGAAGCTTTGTAAGTCTTTATTATGTAGCTTTTTTTTAAATGTGCTTCTCCATTTTCTGCTCTGCAACAACTTCACCTCACTCATAGATTCTAATCACAACTATTCAAGTAACACTATAATTCCTAATCTGTCATGTACAGTAGATAAACAGTCATGGGTAAACTTTACCCTGCGGCGGTTCCAGCAGCAGCTCTGCTTCCTGGAATGCCTCATATTTGTGCTGTAAGTAGAAAGATGTCGGAGAGGTGGGAATGTCTCTCCTGTGCCGGACCTCTGGCTCATTTACACCTGCCCGCTAACACCCTTTTCAGCAGCTCTGTGCTAAAGTCAAGCGTTTGAACGGCTGGAAACCTGCTGATCCTAAGAGCCTGGTGGAAAATCCATACACTTCTCCATACCTTTAGCCATATCAACATCTGATTAATCGATAATGGTGTTCTGTGTATAATGAGATTACCTGTGAAATTACCCAGAATCCTTGTTCAGAGAGGATTGTGATGTATGATGTAACATGTTCCATGTACTGATGTTTGGAAATGGCTGATGTGTGCCGTATGATTTGTATTGATAATCTAGTGATTTTCATGTGTGTATCAGGCTTCAGAAGAGGTGTCGAAGTGTCTGGTGGCGATGAAGGAGATCCTGTACGGCACCAATGATAAGGAGCCTCACACAGAAACCGTGGCTCAGCTGGCCCAGGAGCTCTACAACAGCAGTCTGCTCATCTCACTGGTGGAGAACCTGCAGGTCATCGACTTTGAGGTCAGGAGGCTTTATTCAACAAATAAAGACTTTTGCATGGATGCATTAATCAGAAGTGACAGTAGAAGACTTTTACAAGGTTGCAAAAGATTTCAGATCCACATAAATGCTCAAGTTTTATCAAAGTTTCCAGAAAATGATGCATTACAACTGTTTAAAAAAGATGATGATAATATAGCTTTATATTGAATGCCAAATCAGGTTATTATATTTAACTAAAAATCTTATTTATTTTTATTTTAATAACAGACTTTTTTAAAATAATGTAATCAGGGTTCGTACGGGTGCTGGAAATCCTGGAAAATGCTTGATTTTTAATATAGTGTTTTCAAGGTTATCAAAGTGCTTGGATTTTGGACAAAGTGCTTGAACCTGCTTGAATTTGAAATTGCAGGACTTGAAATTGCAGGACTTGAAATTACGACCGTTTTGGTCCCAAATGCATCTGAAATTTTATCTATGCAAGCTTCACGCAGAATGCATTTTTGCACTTAACCCCAAACGCAGCGCTCGGGTATAGTTTAAAACAGTTGTCATGTCAACTTGCTGCAGTAAACAAAACCCACAATGCCTGCCCCACCTTAAAGCTCTTCTGATTGGCCCACTGCTCTTGAACTGAGCGCGAATGGATTGGTTAGCTAACAATCACTCAGTTCAGGTGACAGAGAGCTACAGCCGCGAAAATGTAGAAGTCTGGATACGAGAGAATGAAAATAACACAAGTTACAAATAACGGCACATCTGATCAGTGATCATGTGGTGAATGTTAATCCAGCATTTACACTTTTCGAAGAGTGGATAAAAGACTTCCGGTGGGTTTAAAGTCCGCTATGAAAGCCATTCACTAAAGCCTGAGGGACGGAGTTTGCAGGTAACTTAACAGCGTTTCCCACACATTTTAAGCACGAGATGTTCTGTTTAATCCTTCATTTATTCGCCACGATGTTGTCAGTCATGAAACTGCAGAGCGTACACCATCGCAAAAGGGCCTGCATTCACTAAGATTAAAATAATATTGCAACCCATGAAAAGACCGTTATTGCTGTTAAAATTAATAAATGAATGAATGAATTAATTAATTAATTGATGAAAGCTTACAAACTATGGTTTCCATATTTGGTGACTGATTTTTAAAACAATTGACATAGGAACAGTTGATTAATTTGCAGCAAGATTATTCTCAGACGCATACACAGAGAAAATACAAAATCACAAAATTAGTGGTAAAATAAATGTATTCAAATTGAACTGTACTAAAGACAGGTTAAATGCACCATTGAACTACAGAAAAAACAAACAAACATCTTAAGTCTGATTTATACTTTCGCCTGGCGCCACATCGCGCACCTCACGAAACAGACAAGGCTTTTATACTTGATGCGTTCGCCATTGAGATATTCTTTTAAATGACAGGGGCCATAAACAGACAAATAAACAAAGATTCATTTAATTTGTTACATGAATTTTGAATAGCAATGCACATGAAATATTATGAGCGACTGGTCTTGAACGTTTGGTACTACACCCAAACAAAATCTGACTGTAAGCTCATTTTTTAGATATCAACTTGGGTAGAAAGAGACCAAACTTAAAAAAATGCTTCATTCAATAACTGAACTTTATTTTTTCTTTTACCATTTTTGGGTGAACTATCCCAATAAATCTATGCTCTATAGTATTCACAATTTAAGTTGAAATGCCATATTGTGTTTTATTAAATAGCACAATAGATTTAAATGTAAAAAAATAGATACAGCATATATAAACGTAATTTACCGCGGTTGTTAGGTGCTGGAAAAGCATAAAAATGCACTTTGAAAGTGCTTGAAAAGTGCTGGAATATAAAGTTGGAAAAGGTTTGAGAACCCTGTGTAATGTAATATTCTCATTTAATTCAAATTAAACTCAACGAAATCTAAAAAATCTGTAAAAAAAAAAAAAAACAAACAAACAACAACAAAAAAAGATATATTATTTAATTAAATTTTTTAAATTTATTTTATTTTTATTTATTTTTATTATTTTATTAATAAATTTTTATTCATTTTTATTTTATTTTCATTTATTTTTATTTAGTTTAACTTATTTAAATTATTTTAATTTAATTTTAATTTAATGAATTTTTAAATTTAATTTAATTTTTATTTTATTTTCATATAGTTTATTTTAATTTATTTTAATTTAGTTTATTTTAACTTTATTAATTTTAATGTAATTTATTTAATTTTTATTTATTTTATTTGTATTTATCGTTTTAATAATTTTTATTTATTTTATTTAAATTGTTTTATTAATTTTAATTGTATTAATTTTTATTTTATTTAATTTTAATTTATTGATTTTATTTAAATTTAATTTTGATTTATTTTATTTTATTTATTTGAATAATTTAAAATAATTGATTTGTTCTTATTCATTTTTATTTATTTAAATTTTATTTGTTTTAAATACTTTAATTGTATTTTAATTTAATTTTAATTATTATTTTTTATTCATTTAATTTAATTTATTTTATTTACTTTATTTATTTAAAAACACAATAAAATCACTGAACCTTTGAAATAAAAATCCAAAAATGTTGTGGTACTGGAGTAATTATTATGAACATTTTGATTATTTAGTTGGATGGGGACCTATAAATGTATGTTTGTTCAGTTGAAGACAAAATTTTCCCAAGTGCTGTTTAACAGAGAAGATTTTTTTTTTCAACACGTCCTCAAACAAAATTGTTTAACTAATTTAAATTTTATAGCAAATTTCGTTCATGATCGTGTCATGATGACCGTACATAATATTTTACTAGATATTTTGCAAGATATTTGTCTTCACCTTAAAGTGCCATTTAAACCCTTAACTGAGATGATTAGAGTAACTAGAAAAATTAGGTTGATTAGGCAATCGTTAGACAACAGTGGTTTATTCTGTAGCCAATCAATTTAAATTTATGTAAAGGATCAAAAAAGGGGGCTAATAATACTGACCTTATTTTTATTCCAGCCAATCTAAAAGAAATACGATTGTCTTCAGAAGAAAAATATAATAGGAACAAATACTGTGAAAACTACCCTGGTTCTGTTAAACATCACTTGAAACTAGCTTTATTAAACTTTATTAAATTAAATATAAGAAAAATAATACCCAAAGAATAATAAGGGGGAAATATTGGAAAAATAATACAAATTTCACAGAAGGGCTAATCATTTTGTCTTAACTTTGTCTTTATTTTCAAATCAAGTAGTAGGTTGGACATAACTGGCATCTTATCAAATTAAAAAGAGTTGTATTAATCAGTGTAATGATAGTGTGTGTGTGTGTGTGTGTGTGTGTGTGTGTGTGTGTGTGTGTGTGTGTGTGTGTGTGTGTGTGTAGGGTAAGAAAGACGTCTGTCAGATATTCAACAACATCCTGCGTCGTCAGATCGGGACCCGCAGCCCGACGGTGGAGTATTTCTGCTCCCATCAGGAAGTGCTCTTCATCTTACTCAAAGGGTGAGAGAGACGAGCGCTGCTCCTCAAACATCTTTCCTAGAAGCTGCTTTCATTAAAGAGCTTCACAACCAGCAGTTTAACAATATACAGATGCATCAAGATCAAAGCACATCAAATGCATTTCACCTCCTCAAGACTCATTTTCATAATGACTGTGTGATTTGTGCAGGTATGAGACTCCTCAGGTGGCGTTGAATTGTGGGATTATGCTGCGCGAGTGTATCCGGCACGAGCCTCTCGCCAAAATCGTCCTCCATTCTGAACACTTCAAAGATTTCTTCAGCTACGTGGAGATGTCCACGTTCGACATCGCGTCTGATGCATTTGCCACTTTTAAGGTGAGCGCTTCACATATTACACATTATATCCATTAAATATATGAGAAGTCTTTGATATGATTCAATATGTCTCGTTCTGTTATCAGCATTACAGTAAATAAGTCATTTTGTGCACAGAGAAAGCACATTTATTGCAAGCAAAGTGTCTTTAATGTTTCAAATAAAATATGGAAATATAACATTTTTATTTTATATATTTATTTTTTTTCATTTATTTGCTTATATTTATTTTCATTTATTTATATTTTCATTTTTTTTTTCATTTATTTATTTATATTTTCATTTTTTTATTCATTTATTTATTTATAACTTATTTATTTGTATTTATTTCATATTTATTTTCATTTATTTATTTGTTTTTATTAATTTTTATTTTGTTTGTTGGTCTATATGTGTGTATATACAGCCTATTATTCATACTCTGACTTAAAGTTTTTGGTTAATGTAAATAAATGCTGAGAAATATTATATAAAAAATAATATATATATATATATATATATATATATATATATATATATATATATATATATATATATATATATATATATATATATATATATATATATATATATATATATATATATATATATATTTATTTGTGTGTGTGTGTGTGTGTGTGTGTGTGTGTGTGTGTATATTAGGGATGCAACAATACAGTTAGCTCACGGTTCAATACATACCTCGGTTTTTTAACACAGTTTTCGGTTCGGTTCTGATGGCTTAACACATAAGTGGGTTTTTTTTAATTGTTATTCTATGCTTAGGCAATAGGAACAGTAAGAAAGAGAAAAAAATAAAAACAATTTATTGCAATACTCCTTTATTTTACTTCAAAGCCAATAAACCTTTCTTGGCTTTGAAGTAAAATAAAGGAGTATTGCAATGTATTACACTAGTTCCTAGTGTATTGTATAATAAAAAAATTAACACTGAAATCTCACAGCTGCTGGTAGCCCATGTACAAACTGGGCAACACATAAATATGCATGTGAAGTTAATGAACATAAATTGACCATTTCAAATAAACACATTTGTACTTCAGTAAATATAAATAAACCATCTTAATTAAACTTAACACTGCCTTTGTTATTTTTATATGTCTTTCGGAACCAGTTGGATATGTTTGCTGGAAGGATTCAGTGAGGAAGTGTTGTTTTATGGAGGTCTTTATTACCTTCTCTGCTATCCTGCCTTCAGACAGTGATATTGCTGGGTGATGGCGCTGCAGATGTGCAGTCATGTTGGAAGTGTTTCCGTTCGATTAGTCTATACGTGTAACCGAAATGTCCCAACACCGCGGATTTGAAAGACACCGGCGCTTCCTCTTATTTCTCCCTCACTTCACTGCCGCTCGCCATGTTAAAGTGTGGAATTATGGTGGAGCGCCCCCTAACTTTAGAGCATAGTGATTGAATATTAACTCGCGGGGAGGAGTTTCCTCATCTCAGCTCGTAGATTTACAGGCACACATAAACGGTCTATTCGGAGAGAAATAAAACGCACATAAATTATTTAAACGTAAAACCGGAAAAACCGCAATTCACAAGTGCGTATTGAACCGTGGATGTCGTACCGGACGGTTTAATATTGTATTGAGAATTGTGGCATCTCTAGTGTGTGTATATATATATATATATAAGGTTTGTGTTATTATAAGGAAAGTTAGCATAATAAAAAAAATGACATCATTATAATAAAATAAAGTAAATGTATGTCATTTTGACTAAAAAAGCTGTAAAAAAAAGTGTACATGATTATTTTTATTTTGTCTAAAAGAACATCACAATATATCTCCTCTGTTTTTAGAATTATTATTTCTAAAAGCTTAAATATCGTGGCACCAAACTTTAGGCTCTTCATTGTCATCTACCAATTTGCAACTTTGCCACCTATTGGTCAAAAGTTCTAAACCAATAAATCATTCATGTTCATTGTTTTCATGATTTTCTGATGTTTTAAGTGAAACATACTTCAAATGGACTTTAAATGAAACTCATTGTTTCGCTTTCTCTGATGCTCCTTACTAACCTTGTTGATTTTGGCCTCTGGACTGCTTTGCTTGTTCTGCCTCTGGACTGCTAATTGCTGCTTGCAGCTATATTTAATGATTAATTCTATTCAGATACAGTTATGCAAGTCATCTGGTTCACATTCTTGTGTTTTTTTTTTCATATTGCAATATTTTTCTCAGAAAAGTAATTAATGAATTATTATAAAACAACACAGGATTTGCTTAATGTAAAATCATTAATTAATAAAAAAAAAAATTTCTCAACAGGACCTGCTCACGAGACACAAGGCTCTGGTGGCAGAGTTTTTAGAACAGAACTACGATGCGGTAAAATATTATTTTACTCACAAATAACTCTTCTCAGCCAATTCTGCAAAGCTGCGATTGTTCAATGATTCTTGCTGCTCTTTTCCAGGTTTTTGATAGCTATGAGAAACTGCTTCACTCAGAGAACTACGTGACCAAGAGACAGTCGCTGAAGGTTTGTGTTTGTGTCTGTGTTCAGACATGTGGTTTCTGTCATCCGTCCTGTCATTAATGTTCTGTTTGTGTGTTATTTACGGGACAGCTGCTGGGTGAACTGCTCCTGGACAGACACAACTTCACAGTCATGACGCGGTACATCAGTAAACCAGAGAACCTGAAGCTCATGATGAACCTGCTGAGAGACAAGAGTCCCAACATCCAGTTTGAGGCCTTCCACGTCTTCAAGGTACCAGTATTCTTATTTCCTCTGTTTTCTGTCCTGGAAAACACAATTGCTGCAAAATATCCATCCCAAACTGTATTCAAAATAAAAATTGGGGCATCACAAATGATAGTTTATCTGCAGGACATTTTCTGAGGAAACTGATGATGTTCAATACTTATTTCCCCCACTGTATGTCAACATGAATAATTAAAAAAATGTTTTGTAGACGTAAAACTACTTTAAAGGGTCACGAAACACCAAAACACATTTTTTGAGATGTTGACAGTCATATATATGTGTCCCACATTGCTAAAAACACTATTAGGACACATATATTTCACTAAAAAGGGAAAATTGGTTTTATTTGCATTATTTCGAGCAAATTCGTTCTTCTGGTTTGAAAATAAGTTTTGAAGCTACGTCAAGGCGATGAGATCCTTGTGTAAATTCCAGCATGGAGATTGGATGTCTGTACCGGACGGTACAGTGACGTCATTGAGTTTTCAGCATTAATTTATGAGAAAGACTTGGTTCGAACCAATCAGCGCGCTCTATTGTGTATGAGATGCAACTTCAGAGTTTCCTCTAGGTTTACAGGTTTTATGTGCGCGACGTATCTGAAGAGCGGGGAAGGATGCGGGACGTATTTGCGGGAGATGCGCGATTTCCGCGAGATTATCATTTGTTTGCGGGCATCCGGGAGTCTCTATGCATTTGCGGCAGACACCCAGAACTTCCGGGAGACTTGAGATGTCTGCATCTGTATATATTTTAGCTGCAGTGATGCGAGCGCAGAATAGAAATGACATACTGTTGTGTAAAGAAGATATAAAACACAGCTATTTAGCTTGTTTATTAAAAAAGTTGGGATCTGGCGCTATATATTTTAGATATATATATATATATATAAAAATACAATTAACGTGACTTCAGGGGGGGCGGGTACAGCCGTTGGGAGGGCGGGGCGCCCCCCTTTGTATAATGGTAGGGGAAAGACTGAACTTCATTAATATGCTCGATAGCTTCGAAGACTGTTTTTACCTGTTACAGTGTTCAGAGAGACGCCATGTTGTGTTGCCAATCATAATTAAAACAAGTGGAGGAAGAAGAATTGTTCAGACACATGGGTCGTCAGTGTTGCGTTTATAAATGTGCCACAACGAAGGTTTTGTTTCCCCGTGATGAGAGCACCGCTCGCGTGTAGATCCACATGTGTGGATTACAGTGGTCTGCTAACACGCGACAAAAATATGTTTTCAAGGAAAAAAATTTACACGAGAGCATCTGGAAATGGTGAAATCCAGATTTCGTCTTTTTAAAAAGACACTGTTCCAGTTGGTGTTCATTGTCCTGTCTCTATAGATTTAGTAAGTGTGTGTGATCAGTGGTCTTTATTGTTATTCAGATGGCAAAGTTAGTTCGTATCGTCAGCAGTGCTCTTTCAGTTTTTAAAGACATCCCTTAGTCAAAATGATTTAGTTACTAAGTTTACAGTACGTTAATCACTATAATATTATCAACTGAAAGATCCGTTTTAATTGCCAATCTCCGAATGTAAACATGTAAACACCGCAATCAAACTATTACAGTCGTGTTGGATTTTCACTGCATTTTATGACGAGATGGTCCATACACACAGCTGTCTGACACTATTCTCTGCACCTACCGAGTCAGTAAAGGACCACAGACACCTGCATCATGAAATGTGGAGGTTTTCTTTTTTCTACTATTCGACATGCGGTCTCAAATGTTTTGTCTTGTCTTGTTTGTCACGGGGGGCATGCATGAAATGTTCGTGAATGAAAGTGAAAGTGCCAAACTGCAAAGTCAACAAATTAAGAATGAAACACCCAAAATTACATGATACTGCAGAGGAAATGTGGATAGCGTGGTGACGCAATGGCGTTAATCAAATTGTGGGCTATAACATTTAAAACGGGATCATGAAAGGAACATTCAATTAGCAACTCGTGTAAACACCTTAATCATATTATTGTCTAATTCAGATTAAGGCAAATAATTTGATTACCGATGTCCATGTAAATGTAGTCACTGTCTGTCTGCCCTGTGTCTGTGTTTGTGTTGCCTCTGTGAAAATTAGCACGTGCACATACTGAAACTCCCCTTTTCATGCAAACCCTTCCCTCTTTTGCCACTCAACACTCCCACCTAAACAAAGCTGGACTCCTCAGCTTTTTTTCAAACCAATTTTCCCTCTTTTTTTTTTTTTTTTTTTTTTTTGTGAAATATGTGTCCTAATAGTGTTTTTAGCGATGTGGGACACATATGACTGTCAACCTATCAAAAAAATATGTTTTGGTGTTTCGTGACCCTTTAAAACGCAACGGAAAACGTTGTGCTCTACATTCCAAAACATATAAGGAAAATATAATGAACCGCTATTTCAAGCTTTTCTCCATATGGTTAAATGTTCTCTCTATTGTTCTGTTTGTGTCTCCTCAGGTGTTTGTGGCCAATCCAAATAAAACGCAGCCCATCGTAGACATTCTGTTGAAAAACCAAACCAAACTCATCGACTTCCTTAGCAACTTTCAGAAGGATCGCACAGACGACGAGCAGTTCAACGACGAGAAGACGTACCTGGTCAAACAAATACGAGACCTAAAGAAACCTGCCTCCTAAACTCTAGCTACTTCAGTATTAGGAAAACAAACAAAACACACAAAAAAATTATATTAACAATAATAATTCTATTTAAAATCTCGACAAATTTGTCTTTTCTTAGTTCTGAGGCTTACAAAAGAAGGTTCCTCATCGTTGACATTCTCCGTTTCTTTTCTGCGTTTCCCCTTTCGTGATTTTGATTTAATTGCGGACGTATTTTGTGCCATGAATAGGATGTTTTAAAAGTAGGAATCAGCCAGTTTGAGTTACAGGAAGAATCGACTTCGAGACACGTCTCTCTGCGGATGAGGAAGTACAGGTAAACTTTCATTTTTCCGTTTCTGGATGTTTCTTTCTCGGTTCCTGGAGACTCGACACGACTGAAAGTTTGCGTTTTATTGCTGGAGAAGATGAAGAGCTGTTGATTTCCTCTCAGTAACTGCACTAATCCTGCTTTGTCCAGCTCTTATTTCCACGACACTA
Organism: Danio kyathit; assembly: GCA_903798195.1. Classification (NCBI taxonomy): domain Eukaryota; kingdom Metazoa; phylum Chordata; class Actinopteri; order Cypriniformes; family Danionidae; genus Danio; species Danio kyathit. The sequence goes on from LR812519.1 coordinate 57,806,233, forward strand.
CCAACCTGATCATTTCCTCTCTGTTCTGTTTGTGTTTTATTTAGAAAGAAGAATTCATTTATCAGTATTTTAATGATGGTTTATCTGAAGCAGGAAGAGCGTCTGTGGGTCTTCGTGTACATTTTTTTTCTCTCGTTTTCTGATTACTATTTTTATTTTATATATATTTTACTTTAGTTTTTTTTAAAACGCGCTGATTTTACTCTTTAAGGTGGTTGCCATTTTTATTTAGAAAGAAGAAGAATCAACTTTGGCACTAAGTGAACCGGTGTAAATTCCAGCTCTAGATTTCAACGTAGATCAATGAGGGTTTTCTCCTGTAGTGCTTTGGTTTTACTATAGTATCCTCAGCGCTATAGTATCTTAGCTTTAGTGCATCAGACTGAAGTACTTCTTTATACTGTAGTGTTATACTATAGTATTTCCTTTTACTGTAGTATGTATTTTGTGCTATAGCCCATAATTCAGCTGTCTTTGATGAATTGGACAGAAGTAGATTGTTGCGTAGCTGAAGATCAGATGAAATGAGGACGCAAATGTATAAAACAGGTGCCTTTTTGTTTTTTTATTATTATTATTATTATTTGAGAAGAAATATTGGAAGGGGGAGCTTAATTTCTATTTTTATTGTTTTGAATATGTTCTGATTGAGCATATTTAGCTTGATTAAGCAATGAACCTCTTTGACTCGCTATATTTGAGTTATGCTGTTGAAGAAAATTCATTAAATTTCATTCTTTTTTTTCCTCTATGGTTGATCGATTCAGTTTATTTTTTATGATGTTTTGTACGAGATCAAATATGGTTTGAGGTTTGAATCCGTCGCCCGTGGAGTGAAGAAAAACCCATTTCTGTTCTCTTAAGGCAACTGTTTTCAACTCTAAAATCTGTCTGAGCCACATTTATTGAATATTTGTCAGCCTTTACATTGAAAATGCCAAACCGTGTGTTCGCAATTTGAAGTCAAAATCTTTCCTACTACAAACACCGGTGCGGTTTCCATCTGAAATGCTAAAAGTATCGTATCAATAAAGACCAAGTGAAGCATTAGCAGCATCATGGACTCCTTTATTTTCCCACCAAAAAATGCAGTAGTGCAAATTTGTGCTCTGTAAATTAAATTCTCCATTTTCAATAAATATATTTCACACAAACACATGATAAAACGGTTATCTTGTCAATTTGACAATTAATGCGCAATTATAAAAACCAAACGGCCCCAAACCTGGTTTCTGAAATGCATTTACAGTACGCTAAACCTAAAACACTTTGCTGATTTGCATCATGCAGCATATGAGGACGGCAGGTTCAAATGTTCTTCATCATCAGGGTCTTGGACAGTTTCTGATGTACAGTAATAATTACTGTATATCTGAAAAGGTTTCTGCCATCCAGACAGAAGAGCAGCTTTTAAAATATCATCTAAGATCGCAGTCTTTTATTGCACTGAAAACTCTTTTCCTCGTCTCTTCGTTTAAAGCAACCATCTGCAAGAAACACAACAACAATGTAGATTTTACCATTGAAATCAAGGTTTCTGCTACTAATGAACAATAATTCACATGCCATAGATATATCATTTTTGTAGAAATAAGACAAAACCTACTTGCTGTAGGGAGAGCATCTTGTTCTGAAGTGTTTCTAATGGAAGATCTCTGTTGCCACTGGAAAAAAGTCAAATCAATTTTTAAATAAAAAAAAAAAATCATAATCCCAATTAGTCAATGATTTTGAACAGACAATTAAAAATATACAGTGGTCCCTCGCTATAACACGGTTCACTTTTCGCAGTCCTCCGGTTTCCCCCACAGTCCAAAGACATGCGGTACAGGTGAATTGGGTAGGCTAAATTGTGCGTAGTGTATGAGTGTGTGTGTGGATGTTTTCCAGAGATGGGTTGCGGTTGGAAGGGCATCTGCTGCGTAAAAACGTGCTGGATAAGTTGGCGGTTCATTCTGCTGCGGCGACCCTGGATTAATAAAGGGACTAAGCCAAAAAGAAAATGAATAAATGATTAATTGACGTTACTTTAAAAGATTTCACTTTTATCATTACCGAATAAATCTGAGTTTTTAAATGATTCTTTTGAACTAATGATTTGAATGAATGATTCAGTGACTAACAAAAGCTGCACTCTCACTACGTACTGAATCTGCATTTTGAGCAGTTCTCTTGAATAATTCAGTGACTCACTCAAAGAATTGTTTCATTACAGATCAATCAGTAGTTTTTGAATGCATGATTCACTCAAAAAAAAAAAAAAAATCACTGGTTTGAATTTTACAAATTCCTTTGAAAAAAAATAGGTTAGGACTTAATTTTTAATGAATGAATACATTTTTTTTGGAGCAATTTTCTTCAATGATTCAATAACTCACTCAAAGACTTGTTTTATAACAGGATAAATCAGCATTTTTGGACTATTCTATTGAATGATTCACTGACAAAAGCTGAATCTGCATTTATGAACAGTTTTGTTGAATAATTCAGTGACTCGCTTGAAGCAGTTTCATTACTAGACGTATGAATCAGTAGTTTTTGATGGATTGTCTTGAATGACTCATTCAAAGACCACTTGTTTTGCTGATTAATCAGGTTTTTTTTTTTTCAAGTTCTTTGCAGAAAAAAAAATGCATGTAGACATTTTTGATGGATGAATAAGAATTTTTCAGCAATTTTCTTGATTGATTCAATAACTCACTCAAAGACTTGTTTTATAACAGGATAAATCCGCATTTTTGAACGATTCTTTTGAATGATTCAGGGACAAAAGCTTCACTTGTATCACTAGGTGAATCTGCATTTTTGAACAGTTTTCTTTTCTAATTCAGTAATTCACTCAAAGTAATGTTTTATTACTGGATGCATGTATCAGTAGTTTTTAAAGGATTGTCTTGAATGATTCAATGACCACTTTGATTTGGTTTGGTGGATGAATCAGCATTTTTTTTTAAAAAACAAATTCATTGAAAAAAGGCAACTTCTACAGACTGCTTTATTTGTTATTTGAAGCATTTTCTTGATTCAATAACTTGCTCAAAGACTTGTTTTATAACTGGATAATTCAGCATTTGGACCCATTCTCTTGAAGGATTCAGTGATGAACAAAAGCTTCACTTGTTTCACTACTTGGTCAGTCTGCATTTTCAAACAGTTCTCTTGAACTGACCCCAAGAATCGTTTGATTACTGGGTAAATCAGTTTTTAAATGATTGTCTTGAAAAATAAAAAATCAATGACTCACTCAAAGATTTTGTTTTAATTGGATGAATCAGCATTTTTTTAACAAATTCCTTGGAAAAATTACAACAAAGCCTTTTTTACTGGATTAATAAGCATTTATGAGCAATTTATTTTGAATTATTTTTTTAACTTAAAAACTTGTTTTCTAACTGGATAGCTCAGCATGTTTCAACAGTTCTCTTGAATAATTCAGTGAATCAGTTGTTTTAGAACACTTTTCTGGAATGATTCAATGACTCAGATTTCAGTTGTTTTATTACTGGATGAATCAGCATTTTTGAACGATTCTCTTGAATAATTCAATCTCTCCCTCTAAAACTAAACTCATTTTATGACTGGATGAATGTCTTTTTGAACAAATATCTTGAAAGGAACTCAGTGACAAATATATTTGTTACCATATATTCTCACATGATGATGTCATAAATGTAATTTTTATTGAAAGCGCCAAGTTACCTTAAAAGGTGACGTACTCCATGGTAGGCATTATTGTTTATATGCAAACTTTTTTTACCTTAGTATTTTTGTGATGATTAGACTTTATCGCAAGTCAACAGACAAAGGTTTAACAGCCCTAATTTTGATTATTACTGATAATTATAACTTATTTATTTAATGCCATGTCACATTTCAGTAATAAACATACAATTAAAGACAATGAACAAATGAATATATAAATAAGATTTTTAGCATTTATACATGATAAAAATTCTAACATTTTTCCTAGTGTCGATAATTACACTGTAAACTCCAATAAGTTGAGGTAACTTAAATCATTTGAGGAAACTGATTGCAACAAACCATTTGAGTAAAAAAAACTGATGCTAATGAGTATTGTGAACTTACTCCATTTGAGTAAACGAAGCAATTTGAGTACTGTAAAACCCAATAAATGAAGAGAACTCAAACCAACGGAGTACTGTAAAACCCAATAAGTTAAAGCAACTCAAACCGTTTGAGGAAACCGATTGCTACAAACCATTTGAGTTAAAAAAAACTAATCTATATGAGTACTGTGAACTTACTCCGTTTAAGTTGAAGTAATGAGGTATTTAATTAACTCATTACCTTCAACACTGAGTTCAAAATCTTTTCAACTGAGTAGAATGAACTTTCAGTCCATTTTGAGTTAACCACACATTTCATTTGATAAAGCTGACTGTTGGGTTTTACAGTGTATAACCATTTCTCACACACACTTACAATGAACTTCTGGACGCCGCTGAGTTTGTTGAACCTGAGGTAGGAGATGTCGTGTTTGACTTTGTTGCTGTCCAGGTCAGTGGTGTAGATCTGCTTTATTCCGGCGCAGCCAATCAGAGGGACACACTCGTCACATGGGCACTTAGTCACAAACATCATGGTGTTCTCCTCTGCTTTGATCTCTGCGCTCCTGCCGAAAGAAATGAGAAAGACAAACCCATGCATGAATTTGACGATGTTCATATGGACATCCAAATGATCTCCTCACCTGAACGTGAGCGCGTTCTGCTCCGCGTGAAGGATGTATCTGTATTTCCGGTTCTGTCTTTCCTCCTGCTTGTGGTCCATCTGAGGATACTCTGCGTACTGTGAGCCCACTGGATAAGCGTTGTATCCGCAGCCCACTAGATAAAGCTGACCCGTGCCATCACACTGTGACTGCTAAAGGGGGAAAAAGCTGTTTGTATTTGAAAGTACAGAAATGGTGAAGCGTTCGCTGCAGTTTTACACTCACCTGTTTTCCCTCTGCCCAAATAACTGCACCGACTCCAACTTTAGGATCCTCTATAGAGACAAAGATGAGTTCAAATGTGTAATAAAAACACTTAATAATGTTCACATTAGTTAACCTTAATAATGAGGAGCTACCAATAAATAAATCACATGTAGTCATCATAAATGAGTTCATTTCAGCAGTAATATATCATTCAAATAAATATATATACACACACAAAAAAAAAATTCTGCTTGTTCAAACTATTTCAAATGAGTTGAATCAACACAATTCTTGATGGTTTTTTTGGGGACTACTTAATTGTTTTATGTTCAATCCACTTAAATTTGTAAAAACAATTCAGTGAACTTAATTTGTGTTGGGATGGCGTGAAGAAATTGTGCACAATCCAGAATTTTCTTTTTCAGTGTATTTCTAACATTTTATTTTCTAGACCGGTGTTAACGTCAACTCACTAATGAATGTATTGCTTATTATTAGTTAATATTTTTGATAACATTAATAGACGACTTTCTGGAATACTTGATTCGGATTGGTCAATCACAACATTCCTTATTCCCACATAACCATCACTGAAACTAATAAGAAAACAATAATAAATCCTCTGCTAATAACACTAGATGCTCAAAACATTCATTGGCTTAGTTCCTAATTTATCAGGGGTCGCCACAGCAGAAAGAACCGTCAACTATTCCGGCATATGTTTTACGCAGCGGATGCCCTTCCAACAACAACCCAGTACTGGGAAACACCCATAAACTCACACATACACTATGGCCAATTTACCTCTACAGCATGTCTTTAGACTGTGGGGGAAACCCAAGTGAACACGGGGAGAACATGCAAACTCCACACAGAAATGCCAACTGGCTCAGCTGGTACTCAAACCATTGACCTTCTTGCTGTCAGGCGACAGTGCTCGAAACTTGATATTCCCAAAATATTTCCAATTGTGCCACCATATTTCCACCACATTTTGACTAAAATCAAGCAGGCAATCAAGGCTGTTCATTCATTCATTTTCAACCGCTTTTTTGGGGCCGGGTTGCGGGGGCAGCAGTCTTAGGAGAGAACACCAGACTTCCCTCTCCCTAGACGCTTCCTCCAGCGCCTCCGGGGGGATCCTGAGGCGTTTCCAGGCCAGCTGAGAGACATAGTTCCTCCAGCGTGTCCTGGGTCTTCCCCGAGGTCTCCTCCCGGTGAGACATGCCTGGAACACCACCCTAGGTAGGCGTCCAGGAGGCATCGGAAACAGATGCCCGAGCCACCTCAGCTGACTTCTCTCAATGTGAAGGAGCAGTGGCTCTACTCCGAGCTCCTCCCGGGTGACAGAGCTCCTCACCCTGTTTATAAGGATGTGCGCCCTGCCACCCTGCGAAGGAAACCCATTTCGGCCGCTTGTATCTGAGATCTTGTCCTTTCAGTCATGACCCAAAGCTCATGACCATAGGTGAGAGTAGGAACGTAGATTGACGGGTAAATCGAGAGCTTTGCCTTTCGGAATCAGCTCCTTCTTCACCACAACAGAACATGGCCGGGCTTAGCCCGAAGGAGCAATGTGGGATCATCCTCCTGCAGAGGGAGCCGTAAGGGGCCGGTGCATTGTGGAACGGGTGGTGGTCGAAGGTTAGGAACACGACAACCCGATCGTCAGGCACAGAAACTGGCTCTTGGGAAAATCAAGGCTGTATTTAATCTAATTTTATCTTAGCCTTTATTAAAATAAGGTAATGTTTTACTTGAGAAAATTACAAGACAAATATCTTTGTTTCAAGTAGCAAAAGTGTCAAGATCAGGATACCTCCTCAATACAAGCCAGGAAAAACCCTGTATTTTGATATGGGGCGTTTACAAGGTGGAGATCTGACATTAGTCAGCTGCGCACAATTTTAAAAATCATTTGCTAATTATAAACGTCACGTCTGGAGGAATACGCATCAGTTTTTGTGAGTATGTTTGGTTTCTCTAAATGGCACTTTTGTGAAATGATCTTAGAACAGTTTCTGCACAACATTTTGTTTAGCATAACCAGATTTTCTAAGGCACTTTCTGACATCACTTTATTGATTTGTGACAAACACAAGACGTGTCACTCGTATAGTTTTGAACAGGGAAAGGTGTAACAGTCAATATGGTGAATTAAGTCCCGCCTACTAGTACAGGAGCCAATCAGTGATCGCCATAGACCCTTTTTTTGGTTGCTGCATGGAGGGCACCATAGCAACCAGCGTCTTCTGGTAGGATGCTTAGAACTTCCATTTACAACTGGTTAATCTTGATCCGAAAATGGCTGTCCGTACTGTTTTGAGTGGCTTACGGAGCGTTTTTGTGATCCACAACTTTGATTTTGAAAGGTGTGTGTTAAAGTGCGAGAGTCTGCCATCAGAAAAGATGCTGAAATATACGCTGCGTCCGAAAGCGCATACTTCCATACTATACAGTACGCTAAAATCAGTATGCGAGCCGAGTATGTCCGAATTCATAGAATTCGAAAATCAGTATGCGAGAAGTAACCAGATGACCTACTACTTCTGGCGAGATTCTGAAGTGCATCCCATGCACGCTGCGCTATCCCATGATGCCCCGTGAGAGAATTCATGAATGGGAATAAAGCGACGCTACTGACGCAGGTAGGTCACGTGACCATGACAAAATTGTGGATGTAGTACGTTCGAATTTCATTCATACATCTCACATTCATACTGTATAGAACGTACTTTACTAACGGCCGAGTAGTACGTTTAAATTCAAATGCAGTACCTACCGAGTGGTAGGCGGTTTCAGATGTAGCCATAGCATCAGTGTTATACTGCACTCAGCAGGCTCTTCAATGCACACACATCACACACAATACATTACTGCATTATAGAGCAAATCATATTAATGGCATGAAACTTAACAGGTATGTAACGAAGCCATGCAATTACCAATTACAAAAGTATGTTACTGATACTCTGCTGGCTGATTTGTATGTTGATTCTAAACAGGAGCCATTTAGTTAGTTTGTATTGTGTAGTATTTACCAAGGTATGTGTTTTTCTGTCATTTCAAAATGCCACTTTATCCACACAGTACATGTGTGTGTCAAACATTTTGGTAAATGACATTTGTTTGGATTATATATTTGAAAAAAAGAGAAAATGATCACTTTTGCAATGACGATGCTCCATTTAAACGGCAGAAGATTCTGTCTGACGGTGAGGGTAAATGACTCGCAGATGTTGTTTTTAATTCGTATTAGATCACATTTTTAAAAACCAGTCCAGGAGGTGGCGCTGATCGACAGCAGTATTAGTTCAAAAACATTCAAAGTAAAGCAAGTAAAATAGATTAAAAGTATCGCCTCAAAGCTGTCCCAATGTGACTGTATATACGCATCAAAATGTCGACCGGAAGTTCTGAGCATGCTCCTTATGCATAAACGCAAAGCATAATGGGTAATTTTGCGTTCTATGAAAGAGGTCTATAGAGTGAGGGTTCTCCAGGGGAGAGGCTCGGATCAGACATGAGTTTCTGCAAATTCTATGTGTTTTGAGCGTTTAGAAATGAAACTAAATAGAGAGTTGTTGTTTAATTGTATTGGTGATTCTTAAAATGAGATTTATTCATAAGCTTGACAAGCAGTTTTGGAGAATTTAAAGGGCACCTATGATGAAAAATCTACTTTTCAAGCTGTTTGGACTGACATATGTGTAGGTATAGTGTATAGACCGTCATATCGGGGTGATATAAACACACCCAGTGCTTTTTTTTCAATTTAACAACATAAAAACGGTGGACCAATTGGAGCGGTTTTGAGATCAACCGCAACTTGACGTAGGAGTGCGGTCCCCCCGCCCACTGAATTGATTGACAGCTGGGTATTAACATGTCTCCGTAGTAACGTGCATAATCATACCAACCACAGGACGTGCGCAAACTAATCAACCGTAAATAAAAGTCTGTTCAGTTCGCTAGGATCATCAATCATCATTAAATGTGATCAAGAGTGAGATTTACAAGTTTAAAATGTTTTAAAACAGTGAATGTTAATGAATTACAGCGATATAACTTCAGCTTTACTTCATCACCACAGCCGCGTGTCAGAAGAAGACGATTCAATCCGGTTTGTAGACGTTAAATCAGGTTTATTTTGTACATTAATATAACAGATATCCATAAAGCAGTGGAGATTAACCTGTATCCTGTCACATTTGCATGCAAAAAGAGTGCAAAGCTAAACGCGCGCGCTGTCTGTGTGTGTGTGTGTGCGCTGTGTGTGTGTGCGTGAAATTTGTAACGACATTGTGTGTGACTCGTCGTTGCAGCTCCACAACAAGTGCATCAAATACTCATTGGTAAAATTATTAAATTAAGTAATTAATTAATTAATTAAATTAGTAACTTATGAAAGGTCTAATAAAAAAATCTGACGGGTGTTTTGAGCTGAAACTTTACAGACACATTCTGGAGACACAAAAGACTTGTATTAAATTTGAAAGTGGTAACCTGGGTGCCGTTTAATGTTTCCCCATTCAAACAAAATGCCAGAGAGGCGATTTAAAGATGGCCACCATGTGAAATGACTTGCCTTAAAGGGACTTTGTTTGTGATGTGCAACTGAAGTCAACCAAAAGAAGTCAGAAAACAAACCTGTTCTACATGCCAGTAAGCGGGCCTGTATGACACAGTGTCGTATGACATCCTGAGGTAAAGCTGGAGAACCCATCCCAACAGGCTCCCTCATGAAGAAACCATAGTCTTCTAGAAGAGCGGGAACACTAGAGGCCACAGACGCCAGGATCCTTATCAGATTCCTCATATGCTGCCTCAGGTTGCTAAAATTTGGTTCCACGCAAAAGTTCTCCAGCCCCATCTTGTTCAGCACATGCTTATGCCGCTCCTCATCGCTTATGAAGAATTTCTCTAAGAAGTTGTCCGAGTTGTTCCAAAATTCCCTTCGGTAGATTTCTCCAATGTCCAGCGCCGGATTCTCCGCAGCGATCTTTCCAAAGAAGTCTGCGTTTTGTGAGGTTTCGTCCAGGAACTGCAGGACGGTGCAGTCCAGGGGCTGCAGGAGCACGCTGATGTGAGGTCTGCTATTGGACTTCAGGCGTTCTGCTGCGGTGGCATCCAGAATGGCTTCCTGAAGAGCCGAGGAGCTGTCGTGAGGACGGAGGCTTTCAGACAGCAGGCTGAGCTCAGCATCGCCGGGCCAGTAGGAGATCCGGCTCACTCCAGCTTAAAGATCCCATGAAAATAAAATAAAACATTTCAGATGTCAGTTTCAGTCTGTTCGTTTAAGCAGGGGTGCCCAAACTTTTTTTATGAAGGGCCTAAAACCAAACTTGATTGAGGCTAGGAAGCCAAAGGTAAATACAGTTGCAATGGGTTTTTTCCGAATTTATTTAATAATATTTAAAAATGACTAGAAAACATTGCTTTATTAACTAATACAGCATACATGACATTTCATTATGAACGCATTACAGTAAAAACTATCTCATTTATAACAGAATTACACCAGTGTTTGTCTTGATTTGCTCACCCATGTCTTCTGCATAGTTCTCTATCCATCGAGTGACATTATTTACTGTACATTTTTTTAAAAATCGGATTCATTTACCAGGGTATACGCAGGAATCCTAAAGGAAATTTCAATACCTTTTTAAGACTTTTTAAAGACCTTCTCAGAATATTTTAAGACCTCAGCGCCACTTCAAGTTATCAAGCATTTAACTTAATAAACAGTTGTTAATAAACAGTTGTAGTTAAATAAATGAATGGAGCACAACCATGCAACAGAACTCAGATGAGCACAGAAGAAACACAGCTTGAAAGAAAAAATGACGTGGTTGTGTTCAGCGACAGGCTTCAGCCACTGTTTAAACTCGTCTTTCTCCAACCAGGAGTACGCAAACTTACATCACCTTCCTGCCTGATGCCTGATCCCTTATTTGTCAGGGGTTGCCACAGCGGAATGAACCGCCAACTAATCCAGCATATGTTTTACGTAGCGGATGCTTTTCCAGCTGCAACTCATTACTGGGAAACACCCATACACACTCATTCTCACACACACACACACACACACACATACACTATAGACAATTTAGTTTATTCAATTCACCTATAGCGCATGTCTTTGGACTGTGGAGGAAACCGGAGCACCCAGAGGAACATGGTAACTCCACATAGAAACGCCAACTGGTCCAGCCGGGACTCAAACCAGCGACCTTCTTGCTGTGAGGGGAAAGTGCTAACCACTGTGCCTACACAGACTTTAAAAACTAATTATTGTTTCTAAGAGAATTAGCAAAATTAGACTAGTTATTTAAAACAATCAATTTAGTATGGATTTGTGGTGGTGGAGATCTTGATCCTGTTCCCTAATGCACAAGACCAAACACACCAGAGTAAAAAGAATCATGATGCTAATCTGATGCTGAAAGTACTGATTAATCACATATATGCTTGCACTTTGTCACTGGCTACATGGCAACCCTAACAAACGCTAAAAATACAAACACAACTTCTGCGTATTAGCACTGATTTGATTTCTGAAGGATCATGTGACGCTGAAGACTGGAGTAATGATGCTGAAAAATCTCACTGCTAAAACGCATTCTTACTGAGGGTTTTTGTTTTGTTTTTTATCCAGATATTTAAAAAATAATATATTAAGAAGGGTTTTTTTGACTAGTAAAAAATATTGTTTTATTTTTTAGAAATAAAATGATAAAATCAAGTGAGTTTTTCCTTAAAACAAACAAAATCATATTTCAAAATGAAAACAATCTTATTTTTTTAATATATCTGCTGCTTAAAGGGACCGTTCATTCAAAAAGGAATGTTGTCATTTACTTTCCTCATATGGTTTTAAACCTTTATGACATTCTTTCTTCTGTTGAACACAAAGAAGATATTTTGAAGAATGATGAGACCCATTGGCTTCCATAGTAGGAAAAAAAAAATACTATGTAAGCCAATAGGGGTGTGAACGGTTCGGTTACAGTTATCATGCCATCGATTCAATTCAATTCGATATCACGGTGCATTGATGGTGCTTTCCATACAAAATTTGATGTTTTCTTCACAACACAAGAATTTTTTTTTTTATTAAAATCTATAAATATATTAATATATTATGTGTAATACAATTTTGTCCTTTAATACATCCAGTCAGATATAAGAACTGTACTTTTAATTTGACCTGCTCAAAGAAAACACTCCTTTTGTTTTAGATAAAACTATCCCGCTTGCTTTTTGAGCGCTGTCAAGTGAGGTCTTACATCCCTATGATTGGTCATTATCTTCACCCGCTCAACAAAAAGGGCTGTGAATGACTTTGAAAATGAAAGCGCTGTTCACCGATGAGTGATATGGGAAGAACAGCCAAGGTTACAGTCTATATGCGCAGAATACGCGGTTATCAGGTAATCCATAATAGACGGGGTGAAGAAAACTTGCACCACAGGCACGCTCGTGTCTGGATCCACAAGTATCGCTTTAACAGCAGAAAGGAGAGGAAAAGTTAGAGAGAGAGAGAGAGAGAGAGAGAGAGAGAGAGAGAGAGAGAGAGAGGGGGGCAGAGATGGAGTTTTGCAGCATTTCTCCCTAGCAGTGAAATAGCGGCTCGTGCTGTATACCTTTTTCAGTGTCAGTGAAAGACTGTCCAGCAAACTCACAATTGTGCACAATTATCTGCTTTTTAAGGAGTAGGACCACTATCCTTCGCCATAGTATTCTACTGCAACATCGCGAATAGGGGATAAATGACGTCAGTACGTAATAACCGGTTATAATCTATTACTGAACCCATATTGAACTGTCCCCATCTTCATCACGGTGCACCGAAGAAACAATGAATTTTGACACCCCTATAAGCCAATGGGTGCCAGGAACCAAAGTTTTTCAAAATATCTTCTTTTATGTTCAGAAGAAAGAAACTCATGCATTTTTCGAGAGTAAATGATGAGGCAATATTCATTTTTGGGTGAACTATCCCTTTAATGTTTTTGGGGTAAACAACCATTCAAATGTTTGGAGTTAGTAAAAAGGGTAAGACGCACTAAAGTGATCAAAAGTAACGGTAAGCACATTTATAACAGCACCAAACATTATTATTTCAAAACAAGTGTTGTTAACAATGATTTGATAACCAGCTGAGTGAGCACCAACAACAACTGAGCAGGAAATAATCAATTCATCTTTATTTCTGTAGCGCGTTTACAGTGTAGATTGTGTCAAAGCAGCTTAACGTATAAGAAGTCCTAGTGCTTCAGTCCAGTTCTCAGAGTTGCTGTTGAGTGTAATCATATTAAAATCATATTAGAATGATTTCTGATTCATCATGTGATCCTTTAGGCTGCAGCGATGATGCTAAAAATTCACCTTTGCCATGACAAGAATCAATTACATTAGATTACATTATGGACAAATATGTCTTCTCCAAGCCAGTGTTTTCTCTCTCTCTCTCTGTTTAAAGGTCCCATGAAGGGCTTAGAAATGTGCATTTCTATTCGATGTTTGACGTAATCTCAACTGAAAACAAAGAGAGGGCGGGATATAGATTAGCCCCTCCCCTTTTTAAAAAACAGCCAATAGTATTTTGTTTTTATCACCGCTCTGCCAGTGAGAGTGGTTGAGCTCAAGCGCAAGTGTCTTGAAGGGGGCGGGGCATGTCAGATCCTAGAGAGAATTTAATTGGTCAAGACTTGAAGAGAAACTGAAGTATGAGCTGACGTCAAACAAATCGTTTATCCATTTAGGCGGAAGTGACAAACTGCAAGCTTTGGATGTTTATGTCAGTTTTATATCTTCTAAAAGCGAATTTTGGCACACTCAAGCTAGTAGATATGCTTAAAACCAGAAGTGGCCAATGTAGGGCCGGCGGGTCAAAGTTGGCCCATTGTAACCTTTAATTTGACCGACTATCCCATCTGAGACGAGAGTGACCGTGCATTCACACGGGGCTTCAGTGTCAACGCTTGACCTAGGGTGTGTCTGAAGTTAGGGCTGACACAATTGTCATAGCAGCGTCAGCCAATGAAATTAGTCTGCAATCGGCTACTGTCTGAGCTGGGGTATTTGCATAAAGCGATCTGATTGGCTGACACTTTCGTTGGCACTTGAAAAGTTGAGAAATTCTGCAGCAAGCAAGGCCACTGAAGCAGCGCTGACGGATCCACAATTCACTTCGGCTACGCTTTACATCACCCATTTTAAAGTGAATGGGAAGCGTTGACGCTGACGTCCTGTGTAAATGGGGCATGATAATTATGGAGAGTGTTGGGGCGAATGCCTTTAAAAGAAATCGTCATTTCTAATTTGACGTAATATATTTTTGTTTGTTTGTTTTATTGCTGAGCTACAAAAAAGCAAACTGAAATGAAATGTTTCAACTAAATGTTGTAAACAGGGTGTTCACGGGGTCTTAAAATGTATTTAAAGTTAATAAATCAATTATGAGAAAATTAAGCCCCTGAAAAAGGTATTAAAAAGTCTTAATTGCGTTTGACTCCAAAAAAGCATAAATATAATTATTTTCCTTATTTTCCTCCTATTTTCAACGGCATGCTCCATCGACACGATTGGGTCAGGCCCGGGGCGTGTCCGACCAAGCTCCTCTGTCTGGGTGATGTCACGTAAATTGCGACAAACGAATGAATGAATGAACTGAAGGTCTTTATTGAATTGTGGCTTGACTGTAGAGTGTCATTTAACCTCTATATTGTACTAACGTTGAGTCGTGTGCAAAAACCAGTCCTCTCACCATTGATGAGCATCTTCAGGCAGGTTGAACAGGGTTTTCTGGAGAAGTAGAGCTCACAGTTCTTCAGTCTGGGTCCATGTTTGATCACAGCCACCTGTCCTGCGTGTAACTGAGCACTGGAGCAATGCAGACCCAAAACCCTGCAATCGTGGACCACCACAAGACCACTGACTCCAGCCTGCATACAGACATATAGCACGCATTATACACTGCTCGCAAAAATTATATGCTGCTAACATAATATTACAGACCCAAATGATCAGAGAGTTCATTTAATGCCCTAACCTTAACCCACCAATAAAACTGATCAATCCTGAGGCAGGCTGTGGTTTTTACTTTCACGTAGAGTGATTGGCGTGACCCTTAGCGCATGCCTTGCGCGTTGCCATGCATTTATTATACATCATACTTTTGTGTGCGGTTTGCGTTGCTCTGCAATAACACTTCCGAAACGCTAGCAGGGAGTGAGGTTTTTATGTTCCTCTGTGTCGGGTTTCTTCGCTGTTGTTTTGTTTTGAACGCTACCTTAAGGTACAAGTGGCTGAAACTCGCTCATTTTGAGGCGAGAACCAGTGGACGTTCGACAACTTTTATAATAAGGTAAACACAAAACAAGTTTCCATCTGGAGCTCCTTCACGGGACTTGACACACTTGCTCCCAATGGGTTCCCGCGGATCTCGGTCCCGCCCACATTCGTCAGCGCTACCAAGCCGACCAATCAGGGAGCTTGCGCCACGCGTCGTTCCGACGTGTGGTTAATTTTTTTGAGTGGTGCGCATCAGCCACAACGAGGGCTATGGGACCATGCGAAGGCTGCGCCGGAGCATACACGTGCGCTTGATGCAGAAGTATAAATCATCCTTTATATTTACTTATAACTACTTATATTTACATTTTAACGTAACATTTCAGTCATAAATGAACATTCGATCAGGTTTGAGTTTCATTCTTCAGTTATTTTGAAGAATGTTGAAAGCAGCCATTGATTTCCATAGTATTTGTTTTTCCTACAATGGAAGTCAATGGTTACCAGTTTCCAACGTTCTTCAAAGTATCTTTTTTTGAATGAAGAAACTCATAAAGGTAATGAACAAACTGATGGTGATCTGTCTCATTTACAGCACTTGAGTCAATATTCACACAACAGCTTTCTAATAACCTTCTCAAAATGAAAAATACTACAGCAATTCATAGTAAATACAATTTTGAACCATACTTCAGTTAAGTGTATTTTATGGTATACACCTGACAAAAGTCTTGTCGTCGATCCCAGATGTAAGAGCAACAAATAATACCTTGACTTCTAGTTGATCATTTGGAAAAGTGGCAGAAGGTTCCAGATGAATCATCTGTTGAACTGCATCCCAATCATCACAAATACTGCAGAAGACCTATTGGAACCCACATGGACCCAAGATTCTCACAGAAATCAGTCAAGTTTGGTGAAGGAGAAACCATGGTTTGGGGTTACATTCAGTATGGGAGCATGAGAGAGATCTGCAGAGTGGATGGCAACATCAACAGCCTGAGGTATCAAGACATTTGTGCTGCCCATTACATTACAAAGCACAGGAGAGGGCAAATGCTTCAGCAGGATAGCGCTCCTTCTCATACTTCAGCCTCCACATCAAAGTTCCTGAAAGGAAAAAAGGTGCTCCAGGATTGGCCAGCCCAGTCACCGGACATAAACATTATTGAGCATGTCTGGGGTAGGATGTGGGAAAAGGCATTGAAGATGAATCCAAAGAATCTTGATGAACTCTGGGAGTCCTGCAAGAACGCTTTCTTCACCATTCCAGATGACTTTATTAATAAGTTATTTGAGTCATTGCAGAGATGTATGGATGCAGTCCTCCACGCTCATAAGAGTCAGACACAATAATAATTCTTTTCCCACTGCACCATGACTTTATATTCTATACTGTACATTATTTCTGTTAAGTGACAAGACTTTTGTCTAAGCAAAGTCAGACCTTACTGTCCTAATGAAATAATTAAAAATCAAGGCTTGATCATATTTTATTTAGGTAAAATAAGCGTAATCTAGAGGCCTTTGCCTTTCATATGAGCCACTTCTGATACCAAATGATCAACTAGAAATCAAGTTGTTATTTGTTGTTCCTAAAACTTGGATAGGAGACAAGACTTTTGTCAGGTAGTTTATGTAATTTTATTTACACTTTGTTTATGAATGCTAGAGCAGTGTTTCCCAACCCTGTTCCTGAAGGCACACCAACGGTACACATCTTCAACCTCTTCCTATTCAAACACACCTGAATCCACTCACCAAGATGTTAGAAGAGACTCCAAAACCTGAAATGAATGGGTCAGATAAGGGAGACATCCAAAATATGGACTGTTGGTGTGCCTCCAGGGACAGGGTTGGGAGCATACTGTTGTAACAAATACTGTAGTATAATTTAGTTTTACTACAGTAACCTGTTGTGTATTGTAGTACCCTATTTAGAAAATATTTTGTACAGTATTAGGTTAATTTGTTTATATCAACATAGTTGTATCTTTACCAGAGTAACTACAGAATTACCACAACAGATCAATTAAAGCACTTTAAAATACTATAGTATGTTTTCTACATTTTTAAATAGCTTTGAATGGAAGCAAACATGGAATTGGTTTAGTTCAGTGGCCTAAAACTCAATTCCTGGAGGGCCACAGCTCTGCACATTTTAGCTTCAACCACCTCCAACTCACACCTGCTTAATAGTCTCTAGTAGTCTCGAACACCTTGATTCGTTGGATCAGCTGGGCTTGATTGGGGTTGAAGCAAAACTTTGCAAAGCTGCAGCCCTCCAGGAATCCAGTTTGAGACCCATGGTTTAGAGGGAATGTAAATAGACCTACAGCATCGTTTTCTTGCTGACAGGCTTCTCTCTTTGGGAAAAGCTCCATCCATAGACTCAACAGTGTGAAGAGGTTGGCTTTGGATAATCGAGGCCCCTGACCTGAAATATAGAACAGGAATCATGTTATAAGACTTATGATAAAAAAAAGGATATATATGAACAATCAGAAGACTTTTTTATCCAATACAACAACAACAACAACAACAACAACAACAACAATAATAATAATAATAATAATAATAGACCCTTTAGAAAGAAAAACAACTCATAAATAATATGAGATCAGCCAATATTCTCACACAACTAATGTTTTATTTTTACTATGTTTAAGTGTCAATATGTATTTATTATTTATTTATTGCCACATCAGAAACTTGTGGCTATTTCATGGCAAGATGGATATACATAAAAATATTACATGATAAAAACAAATTCGTATTTTAAAAGTTACTTAGATAAATATATAAAATATAACTAAAATTCACACAAAAATATATTCAAAGTTAAATATAATTTTTCAGTTCAATTTTTGATAAATAATTTAAGACTTTTCCTGATGATACCTTTTTAAAAATGTCCATCAAAGTACTCTCCTTATAAAAATTTTGTCTAATTCTATTCAAACTTCCACATTCCAACAAAACAGCTTAAGTGTCAATAAGCGGAATGGTTTACATGTTTAATTCCCTCAATAAGACACTATAACATATCATATCCATTATAAATGCTTTATTATTATCCTTGTCATAATTATGTCATTATATTTATGCGATGACTGAAAATCCAAATTGAGAATAAGGCTCCATTAGTTCATTTTAGTTAATGTATTTACTAACATGAACAATACAGTAACAATAAAGTCATTCATTAACAGTTTTCATTAAAAAACTACAATTTATAAATGTTGCAAAAGTGTTGTTCAATTTTAATTCGAAAAACTGAGGCTACAATCTATCTTCTGATGGCTACTTCCAACAGGATAACGTGCCATATCAAAAAGCACGAATCATCTCAGACTGGTTTCTTGAACATGACGAGTTCACTGTATTCAAATGGCCTCCACAGTCACCAGAATTCAATCCAAAAGAGCACCTTTGGGATGTGGTGGAACGGGAGATTGACATCATGGATGTGCAGCCGACAATTCTGCAGCAACTGCGTGATGCTGTCATGTTAATATGGACCAAAATCTCTGAGGAATATTTTCAGTATCTTATTGAATTTATGCCCCGAAGGATTAAGGCAGTTCTGAAGGCAAAATGGGGTCCAACCCGGTACTAGTAAGGTGTACCTAATAAAGTGGCCGGTGATTGTACATACATAAATACAATATACATAATATCAGTGCCTATTTTTATTAACCTAGCGAGTTTGTTTATTGTGTAAAAAAAGCAAAATAATAATAATAATACGAGGGTCACTCTTTATAAGAAAATTGTTCGAACAGAATCGGACTCACAATTCGTATTATAAGAGAATTTATAATATCATCAGACTAATCTTGAAAATTTAAGTTCAAATTAAATTTCCTGGTTGAAAATAACTTGTAATGTGAAGTTCCTATATCCTCTGGGGTCCGGTTACCATAAAACACACTCACTGACAGGCTAACGTTAATCTAACCTTGTACTTTGGCATCGGTCTGTACTCCGGTTTCACGGACATTGCGCGCGTCGTCGCCGTTCGGAATCGATCTGTTCCCGTCGGACTCCCGGTGAGACCTCCAGCTGTTTGATTCTGCCATTCAAACGCGATCAACATTGACCTGTCATTGACTAAACAGACACAACAACAACAGCCAGTCCGCCTTCATGCTGTCCTCTTCCTATTTGCGCTGACGTCACGAGTGGGCGGGGTCTTTTCTTAAAGGATCTCCTGTTCTGATCTGGTTCCGATTCCTCAGAAATGTGAATGCCTTCCAGAATATTTCAGAAATACTCAAACAAACACCACACCCCGAATTGATCTCTTCAGACATTTAGTGAGCTTCACTGCAGGTTTGCGTTTCTGCAAGAAAAAGCTCTTTAAAAGGTATAGTTCAACCCAAATAAATGTTACCCTTTGCATGTTTCAAACCTTTTTCAGTTCTGTTAAACACAAAAGAAGATACTTTGAAGAAAGATGGAACTATTAACGTCTGATCCCCTATAAAGGACATCAAAACAAGATGTATGAGGGGATCTGGCATTTAGAAATAGTTTGCTCTGATCTGTATCTTAAATAATATTAATAATTAATATAATGGATATACTATACTATACATACTATTGAGAATGCATGTTTGCGCCAAAAATATTAATTAAGCCTTTTGAAATCTGCAAATCTAGAGCAGTGACAGACAGTGTGTTCACAAAACATGTTTCTTTACAAAAGGTCATAGTAAGTGTCTGTAAAACTAGATGCATAGTTTGTATGTTATTATACACTTGCTCGCACATAGAAGTTAAACAGTAAAAAAAACTATGTGCAGTCTTTCATGGTCATCCATTAATAGGTGCAGGAAAGCAAACCTGTCACCGTTTATTTAATATCACAAATACATTTGGCCTGTGTTACGGGAAAATTCTGTAAAAAATGCTAAACCTAATATCCTGAGCTGGACCAGTATATTTTTTTTTATAGTTTAATAATTACTCCTTCAAATGATAAAATCCTGGAAAATGTAACTTTTTTTTCAGGGCCAGTTACTACTCTGAAATGGTAGAGAAATAGTGGGAATGACCCATTTACTTTATTTTGAAGAAAGCTGGAACTATTGACTTCCATAATATTTGTTTTCCTACTGTGAAAGCCAAAGCTTATATAGGCTTCCTTCAAAATATCTTATTTTGTGTTTAAATAGAAAAATGAAACTCATAAAATACTGGAACCACTTGAGGGAGAGTAAATAGTGAACTGGGCAAAACGGCGGTATTTTTTCCCGCCATGCTCACTAATCGGGCTCAGGACAACCCAGAGCAATGACTCCATACTATTAAAAATATTTGTTTTCATTTTAAACACATGCTAATGACTATGATTAAAACAGCTAAACGTGTTCATTAGATAGACTCACCTATGACATTTTTGTCCATTTTATCAAATCATGCAATGAATATTAATCATTTTTCATACACACCATAAAAAATGATTTAGAAATTCCAAAAGGTTTCCTCATTTAATGAGACCAAAACTTCTGTATCACTTTTAGGAACTATAATTAGTAGACTATGTGCTTTAATGATTAACATATCATTAAGCAATTATTATAAACAAACTGGCTATGTGTAAGAAATCTTTTGGGAAATAACAGCTTTTAATAGTGTTTTTTTTTAAATGTGTAAACAGCCTGTCACAATACTTTAAAAATGAGAGCTCTAGGGAGTGTGTGATGATCAGTGCTGGGGAAAGTTGCTTTTAAAAGTAATGCATTTCAATATTGAGTTACTCCCCAAAAAAGTAACTAGTTGCGTTACTTAGTTACTTTTTACATAAAGTAATGCATTACGTTACTTTTGTCTTAGTTTTGCATTATTTTTTCTTACCTGGATGAGGCTTGACCTCTTTTAGAACTTGCAGGGGGTTTTATTTCTTCTTCTTTTTAATAGAGGAGCTCTGCAATTAACAACGCACTGCATAACCATCATTTACCGATCAAAAAAAATAATAATTTAAGATAATGTTGTCTTCTGAAAACTTCTTGAGACCAGAGCTATACATGTCGTATATACAGATTAATGCAATGTTAAAGCAATGTGTTTCCTATTTTTGTACTCTGTCTTGAGTGAAGTAAAATCACTGTTCATTGAGACGATCCACTTTTCCTCGAAGCGTTCAAAATAGTGAGAATACTTCCATAGCAGAAATGTAAGGCTCTGAATCAGAGTATCTTCCGTCTATTACATATTCGTTTTCAAACAAAAAAAAGGAAAACTAAAAAAATGGCAGTTTTTTGGTTTTTTGTTTGTTCACAAAAAAACGAAGAAAAAAAAAAGATTTTGTTCGCTTGATTTTTGTTTTAGGGCAGAAAAATTAATAAACGACTTTAAAGTTCATTATACACATGTAGGCGGTGCTGAAACGCCCTTTACCCTCTGATTGGTCAACCAAATCTGAGCTCGTGACGTCGCCCTCAAAATTATAGTCCTCTGCGCAGGCTTTTAATTATGATTATTTAATTATATATATATACATATAAACTAAGTTCACATATTCAATCATTTGATCAGTTAGCAGGCTTACATTTATTGCGTATGCATAAATTAAATCAAAATGTAAATTAGCAGTATTATTACACATTTGTCATTAAATAAGGTCAAAGTTTGCTGCTGTGCACCTGATGCTGAGCAAAGATAATCATTTCCGAGCAGCACCTGGTTTGCATGATTGTTTCAGAGCTACTGTATAATAATAATAATAATAATAATAATAACAACAATTAATATTATTTACTTAGTCTTTTTTTATTGTTTAGTTTTTTTAATAGTTGTTTGCAGGAACAGAATAAGAACACATTGGACCCTGGGGCTATAACAAGGGTACCATGTTTTTATCTTATTTCCTCGTATTTTATTTACTTATATTAATCTCTCTCTCTCTCTCTCTCTCTCTCTCTCTCTCTCTCTCTCTCTCTCTCTCTCTCTCTCTCTCTCTCTATATATATATATATATATATATATATATATATACACACACACACACACACACACACACACACAGTTAAAGTGTTGAAGTCAAAATTATTCGACCCCCTTTAAAAACAAATTCTGTTTTAAATATTTCCCAAATGATGTTTAGCAGAGCAAGGAAATTTTCACAGTATGTCTGATAATATTTTTTCTTCTGAAGAAAGTCTTATTTGTTTTATTTCGGCTAGAATAAAAGCAGTTTTTAATAAAAAAAAAAAAAAAAAAACATTTTAAGGTCAAAATTATCAGCCACTTTAAGCTATAATTTTAGCTTAAAGGGGCTAAAATTAGGACTTTTAGAATTATTATTTTGAGTGCGACATCACAAGCTCAGATTTGGTTGGCCAATCAGAGAAAAAAGGGCATTTCAGCATCGCCTACATGTGTATAATGAATTTTAAAGTCGTTTATCCGTTTTCCTTTCCTAAACCAAAAAACAAAAATTGAGCCAAACTCTCGTTTTTTTTTTTTTTTTTTTGTGAGCAAAAGAAAAACTGAAAAACAACCATTTTGTTAGTTTTCCTTTTTTTATTTGAAAACTGATATGGAATGGACAGAAGATACCCTGATTGCTCTGCCATATTGATTTCTGTCTGTTCCTGCATTCTTTCATTGTGTGTGTGTGTGATTCAACGTGACTATGCGAATATTAATTCGTAAATTTATTTTTAAAAAGCTAATTAAACTAAAAAGTTACTTGAATGACATTTTTTAAAATGTAACTAAAATACTATTACTGTTTTTTTTTAATAATGCATTACTTTACTCGTCATGTAGAAAAGCTATATTACGTAACTCACATTACTTGTAATACTTGATGACTACGAAAATAGTTTTTACATGCAGAACTCTCTTATAACAGTCTCTCATCCATTCTGAAACATGAAATCAGTGCTTACGGGAAATAAAAATAAATAAATATCATAATAAATCTACGTTACTATTCAGATTGTACACCATTTTTCCGCTATACTCACTAATTGGTCTCAGGACAACCCAGATTAATGACTCCATACTATTAAAAATATTTGTTTTCACTTTAAACACATGCTAACGACCAGGGTGAGATTTACAGGGAGGTTTGGGGGGGTCTGACCTGCCCAATTAACGCTTGATTTCCCCTGAAGGACACCAAAACAAGATGTATGAGGGAGTCAACGGAGAAATAGTCATAATAAATCTACGTTCCTATTCAGATTGTACACCAAATAAATACATATGTTGGTAAATTGGCATACATATTTAAAATATATAAATAAATAAAACCACCCTGCGTAACTTATAAGAAAAGCTTTATTTATTTTTAATGGATCAAATTCATAACTTACAAGAAAAACTGCGGCACACGTGATGTGCACAGGTTAAATTTACAAAACTAATGCAAAAAACTGTACAGTATGTACATGTGAAAAACACCAACACAGCCATTTGTAACAAATAAATCAGGCATCAGCGTTGCGAAATCCAAGTGCTTCACACCAAAATAAAAGGTGCAAAGATTGATAGAAACCCTGTAGTGATCCGACCACTAGTGCAACTACCAATAATACTTAATCGAACTTAAACATCAGACTAAAATGTAACGGTCAATACTGCAGATGCTGTTTCTTACAGCTTCTAAACGGCCAAAGCATTAACAAAGAGTAGCTTTCTTTATCTGAAGAACAAAAGTTAAGCCCTCACATCAAGCAATAACAAAATAGAGCAGGTTTTGGTCAGTAACATTAAAAAAAACGAGCCCACATCAACGTCTGCTGACTGAGTCCAACGTAATGCACATTTACAGACCCCAGCCTATACAATACAATAAAAAGAGCAACTTGTAATGCACTGCATCACTGCAAGAAACCTAATTAGTGACCTGAAGTCTGAAGTCATGAAGAAAGACAACATAAGAAAACAACATAAAGAACAAATCTGTCCCCCTGTCAGCTTTTAGTGGTACGTTTATGCATCACAGCTGAACTATGCCTTTATTTGGCCCAAACTCACACTATTCCTCCATCTGCAGCACTAGAAATGTGCTCTAGGCATATAACACACATTAGAAATCTCCTCTGTAATGTAGTACAAAATGGCTGCACGTGAGATTAACAGAGATCTAAACTCTTCTTCAACCATCTGATCCATCACAGGAGTTCCTCTGATGCTCGACAGGGGGCAGTGTGTGTGATGACCGAGTGGTGTAACAGCACCCTCTATCTGCCTGGAGGAGCGACTGCAGCAACAGATGGATCCTCCACATGTATGGTGTGTGTGTGTGTGTGTGTGTGTGTATGCGTGTATGTGTGTGTGTGCGTCTGCTGGCTGTCAGAGTCAGTTTTTGAAGGCTCCACAGTGGCTGGCTCTGCAGATAAACTCCTTCAGCATGTTGCCGTCGATCTGCCAGAACGCAGCTGTCTGCGTGACCTCGGTCAAGTGGTTGACACAGAATTTAAAACAGAACTCCTCTAGATCCTTTGCATGAAAGAAAGCATGAACGCGTAATTGTGAGTGACTGAACAGGCATGCAAAATAAAACATCATTAGTTGCAATAGTGATTCTGTGCATTAGCTTTCAATAATACTTTTCTTGATCAATTGCATAAAGCAAATGAAACTAAATACTGGCAGAGGGAAACTAATACTCTGGTAAAGCAGGCAATGGTTCTGGTTAAGCCAGGCCTCCAGTGTGGTTGAGTTTTACCTCGGCATCATATCTGATGGCAGCAGACAGCAGAGAGAAGGCGTTCTCCACCGTGATGCCTCTCTTGATGATGTGCTGGCACAACTTCTTCAGCCTGTTTTCACAGTATGAGGTTGCCAGGTCCAGAAGTCCTAAGAGAGAGAGATCCAAATACATTCAGCTTTAAAAAAAAAAATAAAAAATAAAAAATAAAAAAAGGTACAACAAATGTTCTGCGCATCCTGAATTATCCACTTTTTTTATAACATGCATTGTGAATGCAAGGTTAGTTTACCGGCCACTTTATTAGGTACACCATACTAGTACTAGGTTGGACACCCTTTTCCCTTCATAACTGCCTCAAACCTTCGTGGCATAGATTCAACAAGGTACTGGAAATATTCCTTAGAAATTTTGGTCCATATATGATAGCATTACGCAGTTGGTGTAGATTTGTCGGCTGCACATCCATGATGCGAATCTTCCAATCCACCGCATCCCAAAGGTGCTCTATTAGATTGAGCTCTGGTGTCTGTGGAGGCCGTTTGAGTACAGTGAACTCATTGTCATGTTCAAGAAACCAGTCTGAGATTATTCACGCTTTATGACATGGCGCGTTATCCTGCTGGAAGTAGCCATTAGAAGATGGGTACACTGTGGTCATAAAGAGATGGACATGGTCAGCAACAATACTCAAGTGGGCTGTGGTGTTGACACGATGCTCAATTGGTACTAATCGCCCCAAAGTGTGCCAAGAAAATATCCCCCATATCATTACACCACCACCACCAGCCTTAACCATTGATACAGGCAGGATGGATCCATGCTTTCATGTTGTTGACGCCAAATTCTGACCCTACCATCTGAATGTCGCAGCAGAAATCGAGACTCATCAGACCAGGCAACGTTTTTCCCATCTTCTATTGTCCAATTTTGGTGAGTCTGTGCGAATTGTAGCCTCAGTTTCCTGCTCTTAGCTGACAGGAGTGGCACCGGTGTAGTCTTCTGCTGTTGTGGTTCATCCGCCTCAAGGTTGGACGTGTTGTGTGTTCAGAGATGCTCTTCTGCATACCTCGGTTGTAACGAGTGCTTATTTGAGTTACTGTTGCCTTTCTATCAGCTCGAACCAGTCTGGCTATTCTCCTCTGACCTCTGGCATCAACAAGGCATTTGCACCCACAGAACTGCCGCTCACTGGATATTTTAGTTTTTCAGGCCATTCTTTGTAAACCCTAGAGATGGTTGTGCGTGAAAATCCCATTAGATCAGCAAAAGAAAAATTTCTGAAATACTCAGACCAGCCCGTCTGGCACCAACAACCATTCAAAGTCACTTAAATCACCTTTCTTCCCCATTCTGATGCTTGATTTACAGAAGATCATTCTGACCATGAATGCATGCCTAAATGCATTGAGTTGCTGCCATGTGATTGGCTGATTAGACATTTGCGTTAACAAGCAGTTGGACAGGTATACCTAATAAAGTGGCCAGTGAGTGTACATATATAACTAGATTACAATCAATATAGTATAATTCATTGTAAGAGATCATCATAGTCATCATCAACAATACAATTATTGTTTGCAACAAAACACTTAAGCATCAGTTATGATAATTAGTTAATAATCTTAATAATATTTAAGTATTGTAGTTAGTTACTGTTGTAAATAACAACTAAATAACAGCAACTACTTACAATTATTATTATTACTACTAATAACAACAATTATAGAAACCAAACTTTTGAACAAAGTAATCAATAAAAATGACTTAATTATGATATAAATGAATTATTTTAGTGTGTATATACTAGGGATGCACTGAATTTTTCAATAGTATCTGGCTGCAGACTTGCACACTGGGACATGCACACTGAGACGCATGCACTCAAGCTAGTGACATCACTGTGAGGGGTAGAGTTAGGGGTGAGGTTAGGTGTACACATTAAAATAAACAAAAAATTTAGAGTGCAAAAGAGAAAAACTGCCGAAAAAAGGTTAAGCTAAAACTAATAAATTGTTTTGCACCATGCAACGCCAATTTGTTGCTGCGTCAACCAAAATGCAAGAGTGTGTCCAATTTTTTGAGTGTGTCCTTGCTTCTAGCTCTACAGGATCAGGTCTAATAAGTAGTAGATGTGGATGCACAAGTGATTGTTGCTAGAAATGAGAATTATTTATATTAATTATAATATTACCTATTACATTATGTGTTATTAATGTCTATACTTGTACCTACCCCAACCCTAAACCTAAACCTCAGAGTTATTAAGGTCTACACCTACCCCAACACTAAACACAACTGTAACAGTAACATGGGCGTTATAGATTACGTATTATGTAGATATATTTTTTGGGGGGGATATTACGTACTATGTATTGGACCTGATCCAGTACATCACCATGCTAGACTACATCAAGGACATCTTGCAATGTTTCAGTTTTCAGCCAGGGGCATGCAGAATTTTCCGTTTCGCTTTAGAATTTTAATTTCAGTGCATCCCTAGTATAAACAAAATTCAAAAGATCTATATTCAAATAAAACTATAGCGTAAATGGGAAGTGAGGTGACAAAAATGGAACAAAATGAGATCTGAGTCAAGAGCTGAACCCACCGATGGCGTCCTCAGGAGGAAGATCAACACTGTCAGTGTAGAGGAACTCCAGGAAAGAGCGGTACACCGGGTACGAGAACTGATCGATCTCAATTACCTCCTTCATATCTTCATTCCAGTGGGACTGAAACATTGATCTGAAGTGCTCACACCTGAACTCAAAATGGGATGAAACAGGAGAAAGTTAGGAGAAAATTAACCGTAAACAAGTGAGCTCCTTGATACTTATTATTTAACTGATATATCAAAGTCATCACCTGATTTTGAGAACAGCTTTATGGACATGGATGTACTTCCCATCAATGCTGAATTTAAGGTCAGAGGTCTCTGGATTATCAAACTCTTTTTTAAGGGACTGGGCCACAGTCAGGAAATCATCATGCTCTGATAATAAAATACAGCAGTTTTGTAACAACAGTGTCTGCATCAAAGATCAACGCATATCATAAAAGTATGAAATATTGCATTTGCATTCTATTATGACATTTTTATTGAATAGAATATAATGGCCCGTTTCCACTGAGTGGTACGGTACGGTTCGATACGCTTTTATTCATTTTATATAATCGCAGACTTTACAATAGGCTATTTTATATCATTGATCTGCAGTTATAATCAAATCATGTTCTCAGAAAGGTTAGTAATGAACATTTATACACAAGTATTTATGTGTATAAAGCATCTGTTTTTTGAGAAGTGCTTCTCATATGATATGTGAATAGGCATGGGACGATAACCGTTTTCAAGGTATACCGCGGTTTGGAAAAGTCAAGGTTATCATACCGCCAAAATTTTCTCTAATACCGTTTCTAAGGTATGTGTAAGATTTTTTTTTTTACATTTTTTTTAACAACAGCATCTCCAGCAGAAAAGATATCCAAAGATGCCATTTTAAATTTGTGTTTTTGAAACTAATGAAGACAGCAGAGGTCAATGATTCATTTTCATTATTTAGCCTGGCACGTTTACTGCTCCAAAATATTATAAATGTTTCTCAAAATAAAATATATTGTGTTCAAAGGGGAAAAAAACTTTTAGTTTTTTACCCAGACATTAAAAAAGAATATATTTTACAGCAGTAATCACAATACCGTGATACCGTGAAACCGTGATATTTTTATCCAAGGTTATCATACCGTCAGAATCTTATACCGGCCCATGCCTATATGTGAACAACCTGTACGGTGTTACTGTGACAATTCCTCGAGTAAAAATAACGTCGTCTGAAACTTTCTGTCGTACACCATGCCCACCAAAAGGGTACCCTTTTGGCAGTGGAAACGCAAGCTTTATAAAGGTGACCCGTACCGACCAGTACCATACCTTTCAGTGGAAACGGGCCATAAGTGTCCCCAGAATGTCTGTGCAGTTTCAGCTACAAAGATCTACTTTTGAGTAGAAGGCAAAACATATTTTTGTCTCTTTTAATGCAAATAATCTGCTCCCTGTCCCCATATCCAGAAGACGGTGGAGCCTTTACAGCTTGTGCTTCAGTTACTCCAGCAATAACAAAAAAGCATCTACATGGATTTTAAAACCTTGCGCCTGCTGCAACATACACAGGGGAGCCAGTGTCTAACAAGTAATGCATAGCAGTATTTTAAAGAAAAGATCATGTGACAATTTGCACACAACTGATGCCCTGCAAACAGGAAAAAAAACTGCTTCCATTGTAGTTTTTTTAAATAACCAATTCATTAAAGCATAAAAACATTTTTGCTAAATTTAGTTTTTGCAAAATTGATGTTCTTCTTAGGCATATTTTCAGTTCGCACAAGTTGAAGGGTAATGGATGCACAGCTCATAAACATGGCAACCACTCAAAATGGACCTGCCCACCAGAGGAATGCCATGGCAACAGGGTATATACAGAACTTAAGTTGAATTTAATACCTTTTGCTACCATTAATACCTTCAAAAAAATTTTTAATACCAGCGTGACTTAGAGCTGCAACTGTAGTAGCGTAAATGAAATATCTTTCCAAATGGAATAACATATTGCAGATAACATCTAAGACGACATTTAAGTAAAGCAGAGGGATTAATTAAGATGTCACAATGGGTCTTTGTCCATAGTTTTTAATTAATGTCAATAGCCGCTCTTCTAAGAACAGTTCGGTATGGTTACGGTTGTTTCTCCACTGAGCCTGGAACGGCGTGGCACGATTACAAACCGTTCTCGGTCCGGAATTCTCAGCATGGTTAGACAATTGTGCTGAACTGTCCTGATAGATTCTGTGTGTTGACGTCGCGGCTGTTGCCAAGCTACTACCAGTGTTGCCAGATATAGCGGACTTATTCCAGCCCAAAAGCGGTCCAAAACCCACCCAAATGCACAAACAAAAACGGTCAAAATATTAGATTAATATTTTATTTATTTTAACCTAGTTACTTTACCTGTCGTAATTGTTAACCATACAGCAAACCAACACCAGCAGTCACAGAACCACAACATAACCGGATCACATCAAAACGCTGCGCCCTCTCACACACACACAGACACACTGTACTACCTATAAAGAGTATGTTTTACTTTGAAATGGGGTATAAATTTGTCCCATTTGACGTTTTAAATTCTTTTGAACATAATTGGGTGCTGTTTGTCAATTAGACAATGCTTCTATGTTTGTTTTTGCTGTCAATTGCGGGAAAAAATTATCGATAAGTGTCATAATAAACCGCTGTGAGTTTAACTGCAGTTGCTGCGTGATGCGCGTGCAAAGGAGTTTATAAAAACTCTTGCAGATGTGGCAATAAGCCTCGTGGCTGTTGCCAACTATGGCCTAAACCAGTCTTTAAATCTTGAGTCCTCCAGCCAGAGCTCCGAAAACTTGCTTTAATTTAATTAATGAACAAAAGCGAGCTCGCCTATATGGTTGGCAGCAAGCCAGCCGGGGACCCAGTTTGTTTCAGCGCACGTGCAAACGAACACCACCTCACATGATATCGCTCTCAACATATAAATAAATCCAAGCAAATTTTAGAATAAAGGCCTGCACTTAACACAAATTGAAATTTTATCTAAAAAAATTGGGTTCGAAAATGTAATACCTCATCATATGACGTTTATTACTTTTTAATGCCCTTCATTTTGGCTAATTTCATTTACTACCTTTTACAACCCCACGAACACCCTGGGCAACAATTACATTATCTACAGGAAATTGTGATGTACACATTTCTAGAAGAAAACTCAAGACTACAATCAAGGCAATTCAAAAAAGCATGCATCCAAACTGAACAAAGTACGAATAAAAGCAAAACTAACCAAATAATTTTGTTAGCATACATTGCTAGTTTTGTGGTTCATCTGTGTATGTCATTAAGAAACAAAAAAAAAAAAACAATTGTAAAATGCACTTCCTGTTTTTTTTTAGTTAAATTCTCAGTTTGCATATGTCTTAGGTATTGGGTTAACATACTTAACCACGCCCCTCCAACTGTCCGTTTCGACAACAAACAGAAATGGTGAGGAGGAGGAGTCTGTTAGGTTGTAATAACTCTTCTAAAACCCTTTTCCCAAACTTTCTGAATAAAATGCCTACTTTACTAGCCACACACACTGATTTCTCATTTAATATTCTGTTTCTCTAGAAACTGCGCAATACAAAAAAAAAAAAAAAGCCATCGTAGCTTCCGGTTCATGCAGACTTTAACATCAGAACAACTACAGCTCATCAACACCACTCACCCATGGAAAGCATCCGCCACATTACAGATGGTGTGGCAAAGCAGGCGAAGACATCGTCCGTGTTGGCGAAGTGTGTGAGGTGTGGCAGCACGATGGCCTGACCGCGACACTGACCCCACATATACACCTGACCGCTCTGGGTTTTCGCCGCAGAGGTGTGCGTGGAGTGACAGGCGGCGATCTCCACAATCCTGGCAGAGTCGTCGTCGTCGTCAAAAAAGCAGGAAGAATGGAGGATGCCATGGTGGTGGAAAACATGGACACATGGAGGAAGAACAGGGACACAAAAAGGAAAGGACCAAGGGAAGTGGAGGGATTCATTGGTTAGATTTTTATTTACGAACATTACTAAATAATGAGTTGACCTGATCTGTTACGCATATTCGGCAAACTTCAAACAATCTAATATTAGCAGAGATGACTTCGGTGACCTTCCAGGAGGGCGAAGAGACCTACTCCTCATGCTCAACTCAAAACAGGATGACTTGCAGGAAACTCTTTCCAGACCAACAGGAAATCACCCTGGGATGCGACAATTCAGACCAACAATGGTACTGACAAAATGCAAACGTCAACATACCGTGATTTCCTCATCATTTATTCACACCCAAGTGGTTCTAAACGTTTAATCAATTTCTTTCTTATGTTGATCACAAAACAATATATTCTGAAGAATGCTGAAAACCACTGACATGCATAGTAGGAACAAAAAATACAATGGAAGTCAATGGCTGCTGATTTCCAATGATCTTCGAAATATCTTCCTTGGTGTTCAACACAAGAATCAATGTTTGGAACAAGTGATAGATGAGAAAATGATGATTGAATTTATTTTTTGGTGAACTAGCCCTTTAAAGGCTGTGCCATACCAAGCCAATGCTAAAGAACAAGCAGTGACAAAAGTCAACCGTGTTGTTTCCTCATTTCAGCGGCATCTTGAACACATCAAACACATTTACAGGCCACTGACAACTATTGCATGCATTTCAGTGCTTCCCACAGGTTTGAAATATACTTGCGGTGGTAGCTGGATTTAAACACAGCTTTTACCCACAGCACATGGTTACCTACATGCGACAAAAAGTGATTTTTAACAATATTTTTATTTATTATGACATCGTTTTTTTTTCAATGGGTGGAAGTTTTTTCTTTTTTTTTCTTTTTTATAAAGACTGTTGAAATAAAAAAAGAAATCCACTATTTGTTGTATTTCTAATCTATTCAGGAGCCCTGTGCACCCACTGACAGGTTAAATCTGCTGCTGACATTTTGTACAGTATTGCCAAAGCATGTTAGATATGTATAACATATGTAATATAACAACATCAACAAATTAAAAAAAATATTTACAGTAAATGAGAAATAAATGACAAAGGAATAAAAACATTGATGCAATAAAAAATCTCTAAAAAGTATAATAATTACAAGAATAAAAAGTAGATTATTTAAATAAGGCAAATGAGTTAATTAAGCATTTCTAACGGTGTACAAATATTTAGCAGTCAGTTTAGATGTACTTTCGTCCTCTCTGGGTAAATAGAAAAGTTGATCTGATTCGTTTAGATCCAATAATTAATTATATACTGTTTCTTTCGTTCTTGCGGCTGTGCACGCGCTGTCAGCTGTGAAGCCAAGCGAAAGTAAATCAGGCCTAAAATAAAAATGACGACTTAGAAAGCAAAACCAAAAGCCGAATCCCGGACATTTTTGAAGATATACAAACCCCAGACGAACACATTTTTAAGTCCCAAAACATACATACAATGATAAAGGCTGGTTTATACTTGACACGTTCAATAGTTCGCTTGAGTGTGCGCAACAAATGTGATGTCGTCGCTGTGCTTGCGGAGGTTCGCTTTGGGTAAACGCAACATGATTTCAGCTGGCGGAACGCATAATTTGTTTTGAGACGAGCGAACAGTTCGCGCAGGCACCGCATTTGATTTGAGTTGAATATGAAACACTTTGAAGAGATTTTGTCTGAAACAGTACGACTTTATGATCCATCCATGTGTGATTATAGGGATAACCAGATGACCAATAATTATTGGCTAGAAATTGCAACAGTCGTGGGAAAGGAAGAAATTTTTTGTTAAAAAGCTGGAAAAATCCTGAAGGATAAGTTTGTTAAAGCCAAAAGAGGCCATGGTAAAAGTGGAGACCCGGGTACACAGTTACAGAATATGTTTTTCCACCATTTATAGATTT
Source organism: Danio kyathit (assembly GCA_903798195.1). NCBI lineage: Eukaryota > Metazoa > Chordata > Actinopteri > Cypriniformes > Danionidae > Danio > Danio kyathit. Next base: position 57,839,657 of record LR812519.1, read on the forward strand.
CACACTGATCTATATATTACAATTTTGAATTTAAAACAATTTAATAGTTACAAAACTAAAACAAATTATTTCTTTGAAAACTGGAAAGGAATATTTGAACCGGTTTACAATATACTGATGCCCTGTTTTTCTAGGCTTTATTTGTGATAATGATCAGGAATGTTGGACCATTATTGCCTTTTAGCATCAGTAGAGGACAGAAACTAGCCAGACAGTAATGTCAATTGTGAAGTGGGTTAAATCTTTAAAAAAAAAAAAAAATCTGTATTTTTTAGTAAGTGTACTTTTTTTGCTTTTATTCTGGCCATAATAAAAAATATATTTGTAGAGCAACCCATGTTCTGTTGTCATTTATTTTAATCAACTTTATAGGTAAAATTGTCCGAGATATAAACAAAAGCGAGTGATGCATTAAAGTTTGATTAAAAATCATTAAAATAATGTATAAAACAATACAAATTATTAGTTTAAAAACTGAATGATTTTAATGATATGCCGTAGTTCCGGAAACGTTCTACTTCTCTGTTTATCCATCTGATTTTAAAAAATCTCTCAACGGCAAACGCGTCAAGTATAGAAGTCTCGTCCATTTCGTGAGGTACGCACACAGTCAGCAGAGGTCTGCGACAAGGCGCCAGACAAAAGTATAAATCAGGCTTAAGTAGGAAATGTGTAGGACGAGAGGAGATTTTCCACTAGTTAATCGATCGTGGATGCTATTGGGTGGATACAAAAAAAAAGGAGGATAATAATAATAAAAATGTCACCAAATATATTTGGGCGGCCATTAATATACCTGGGTGGCCCGCCCAAATAAAGTCTAAGCGTGGGAAGCACTGCATTTCACATAAGGGATTATTTCTAAATATCAGCAGGCATCAATAGTCTTCATTTCTCATTCAAAAATGGAAACGGACACTAGAAATGTAGACATATAAACCATCAGCGCTTACGATTATGTATTTTAATCATGTTGATCAATCCAAGTAGCTAATGCTAGGAAAATATTTGTGTATTTATTTATTACCAAAAGTGCTTACCTTTCTTTCTCAGTCATGACCTGTACAGGACTGAGCTGGTTGCTCTTGTTGCCGGTGCCCAGCTGGCCATAAGTGTTTGCACCCCATGCATAAAGCAGGCCCTCATCGGTCAGTGCTAGTGAATGAGCGTAACCTGATGCAATCTGCAAAAAAAGAGAGTTTACCACCATCTTGTTGTGTATTACTATTTTACTGTATATTACAGAAATCATTCTAATAGACTGATGTGGTCTTAAAGGAAGATATCCTGATATTATTTTGTGGACATTTTTTTTAGGATTGTTAATTAAGCAAAGCCTTAAAATGACACTTATTTGAAACCGACATCTTAAATGACCCAAAAGGACTGAACAATATTGTATATCAGTATATTACACATGCATCTAACAATCTGAAAACATAGAAGATCTTTTAGTATTTACCTGCAGCACACAGAAGCCTTGTAGTGCAATCAAACGGCATGGCGTGAGCTGGTTCCCATTGTTGCCCAACCCCAGCTGGCCATTACCATTGTAACCCCAGCCGTAAACCTGAAACACACACACAAACACATTTCACCACTAACCAACACACAACACGGATACAGCAAGACATGCAGACAAAACAGACAATAGTCAAGATAATATTTGAAGTATGAGGCTGGGTAATACAACAAATAGCGAGGTATAAATTTAATCCCTTACCTCACCATTATCCGTCACAGCCATTGATGAGGTCTGTCCACAGGCTATATTAACAATCACTTTGTTCTGCAGGCAGTTGGAGACTTTTCGTGGTGTAGGCTGGTTGGCAGTGGACCCTGAACCCACCTGACCACAGTTATTGTAGCCCCATGCGAACACCTAAAACAGTATACAATTAGCATCCATTAAGGTTTACAGATAATTAATGACTGCCCCTGTTATTCTATTTTAAATGTTCCTACATTTGTTTTGGATGTTTCATACTAAATACCTTCCATCCCAGATTAAAAAGACTTTAATTTTCTCATAATACGCACACCAGCATCAGCTTTTTTCTCAGTATCTGAAATGGTTCATTCAAAGATCTGTGGTCTCATTTATAAGTGTGGCTATACATATACTATAAATATATTATAAATGTGCATATGCCACTTCCCGCGCAAAGGTTGTGATTATAAAAAACAAACTTGACGGAAGAATGTAACTACAGTTGCAATCAGAATTATTCAACCCCCTTTGAATTTTTTTTTCTTTTTTAAATATTTCCCAAATGATGTTTAACAGAGCAAGGAAATTTTCACAGTATGTCTGATAATATTTTTTCTTCTGGAGAAAGTCTTGTTTGTTTTATTTCGGCTAGAATAAAAGCAGTTTTTAATTTTTTAAAACCCATTTTAAGGTCAAAATTATTAGCCCCTTTAAGCTATATATTTTTTCAATAGTCTACAGAACAAACCATCATTATACAATAACTTGCCTAATTACCCTAACCTGCCTAGTTAACCTAATTAACATATTTAGCCTTTAAATGTCACTTTAAGCTGTATAGAAGTGTCTTGAAAAATATCTAGTAAAATATTATTTACTGTCATCATGGCAAAGATAAAATAAATCAGTTATTAGAGATGAGTTATTAATACTATTATGTTTAGAAAATTGTTGAAAAATTTTTCTTGGGGGAAATTAGGGAAAAAAATAAACAGGGGGGCTAATAAATCAGGGGGTTGAATAATTCTGATTGCAACTGTAAGTAAATCCAAGTAAGGGTGTACTCACACTATGTACAGTTGCCTTGAACCAGGCCAAAGCACGCTTGTCCCCCCTCCCTTCTCCCCTGACGGCCCGCACTCACATTACATTCGGGCCTGGGCACGCTTAAGTCATCGATGATGCACTGTTCAGTTTAAGAAGCGATTTCGCTCAGCACAGTGGAGATTTCTTTAGTTATATCGTTTAAGTTGTTTGATATGCGGTGATACGCAGTCAAGTATTTCGCCGAACAGATCAGCCACTTTTGACGCTCATAAACAATCATAAAGTCCTGGTGCTGCAGGAATTAGGAGGTTTGCTGAAGGTGCAGCTGTCGTGCAGTGAGGGGTTTGCGTCTTTAATCTACGACAGTTTGCGTTCATTGAACAGTACGAATGATTAATTAATCCATATCAAACAGTCCCTTAAAAGTCACGTCTCGCTTTCAGTTTCGGCCTCAGGCGCGTTTTGCACTCAACACACAAGCGTACCGGGCCAAAGCCCAAGTGAACCGCGATCTGGCACACCTCTTCCAACCGGGCCAGGGCTGGCCAAGTGAACTGTGCCTGAGCCCGATTCAGAGCACTCACACTTCTCAAACGATCAGGAAAACGGGCCTGGGCAAGTTTCGGATAGCATAGTGTGAGTACGCCCTAAGCATATTTAACTTAAATATTGACTTAAACCCCTATTAATCATAAAATTAGCCATATCAATAATAAATAAATTACAATTTATTCTGGTGTACGTTCACTTTTAGGAAGGCTTCAATCCAAATTTTCTACCCTAGTCTCTCTAAACTCTTAGGGCTTGGTTTTATCGATTTAGGTGCAAAGTATAAAGCGCATGGTGCAAAAGCATTAAGGGCCTACTTTTGCTATTTTAAGAACGGAAAAATCCGCTCCGCAACATGGCGCATGATCTAACAGGGTTGTGCTTATTCTCTTAATGAGTTATGGGTGTGTTTTGAGCATAACGTGCATTAAACCAATTAGAGTGTCATCTCCCATTCCCTTTTTACATGGCAGACTTTGTAAGTGAAAAAACTGAACGCTTTACTAGTGAGAAACAGTTAATGATCATCTGCACGAGGATAAAGAACGAGCCTCCTCCATTCGGCCTCTTTACTTTCTCTTTACTTTTACTCCTTTACTTTCCTGAATAAGGAAACGATGTTGTACGCACTCCACTTAAGACGTTCATTAGCCTACATATTTAATTTCGTTTGTTAAGTGCAAAAATTTGTTTCAAAACTATTTTTAAATTCAGTTCTAATTTCCAGCAAATGAATAAATGAACAATAATAATGAAGTGTGGTCAAAAACTGAGTTATATCCAAACACTATTTAAGCGCTATTTAAACAACGTGGTGCAAAACGTGAAAATTAGGGTTGCGCTGGTCTGAAAATAGCAACAAATCACGCCAAACACATTTTATTGTGCCAGGTGTATGATAGGGTCCATAGAGTCCATTCTACACTGATTGGTCAGACCAAGGCATCAACTGCTTACAATGCGAATCAGAAATCAATCAGCCATTACCATTTCTGAATTCCACCTCCACATGCGGCCTCAGTACTTAAACTGAGATATATGAATGATGCAGTTTTTACTGAATCAATACGAGAATGAGTGCTCATCCTTGGGAAGTGAATGCAAGGTGAATTTGCTTTTGCAGTGCAGAATGTCAACAATACAAACTCATTCGGGCCTCAACTACAAGTAATGTTTAAGGCTAAAGGTAAACGTGTGGTGAAAAATCGAGTCCCCCTGGAATCGAGTCTGCTTAATACCCCAAGGAATCATCTGTGGTGAATGCCTGATCAAAAGCTATTATTGTGACATCTTGTTTTGTGGCTAATTAGAGCTCTGTTAGCTCGTTGTAGCTAGGTAGCTAACAGTAGATGTATGATTATGCTAGCACATAGGCTAACTGGGCTAACTATACAATATGAAAAAGAAATGCTCAATTTCGGCAACACGGTGGCTCAGTGGTTAGCACTGTCACCTTACAGCAAGAAGGTGGCTGGTTCGAGTCCCGGCTGGGTCAGTTGGCATTTCTGTGTGGAGAATTGAATAAACTAAATTGACTGTAGTGTGTTAATGAATGTGTGTGGATGTTTCCCAGTGCTGGGTTGCAGCTGGAAGGGTATCCGCTGTGTAAAACATATGCTGGATAAGTTGGCGGTTCATTCCACTGTGGCGACCCCTGATGAATAAAGGGACTAAGCTGAAGGAAAATGAAGGAATGAATGAAATGCTCAATTTCAAAACCCATGGCTTTAATTATACATCAGTATATGAAAGGGTCAATATAACACTTATAAATGTTATTATAATGGTGAAATGAAATGGTCATCGTAACGCTTTTTATATTATATAATTAGAACGTGATTGCACTCAATTAATAGTTGTAATACTGTACTTTATAATCAGGCACTACAAACTATAACTATCACAACTACTGTGAAACAATAGGATCACACAGGTGTGATCTTTGAAACTTAGCAGAAATTTACATTCACAAACATCTGCATTACAAGGTATTTATAAAAAAACACCTGATCATGAATATTGCATAAACATGACTAGCAACAGCAAGCAAAATGCAGTTGCACTATACATCTAAATCATTTCTTTGTAGCTAAATCGGAATTATCATGCCAGAAAACACAGCTTCCGAGCTGATCTTAGTAGTCACAGTGAGAACAAAAGCCCTCACAGCTTAGTGAAAACGGTCACATGCTCCTCATTACAGTGAGAACCATGAGGCTAAGTAGCTAACTATACTTGCTAAACAGATGGGGGGGAGAGAAGGGTTTTGTCAAAGCTAAATCCACCTAATAGCCTTTAATATGTAGCCTACATATTTAACCCACTGCTGGAGTCTTACTAAAGAGATTGATAAAAGGAAATTTTTTACATGCAAAAGAAACAGGAAGGATTTTGTTTGGATTATGGGATTAGCATGCGACAGGGAGCAAAGAAACTTGAAAACGTCCATATTCGGTTCATTCTTCTGGTTTGATTTTTTTTTTTTTTTTTTTTTGCAGGGTGTCATAAGTTTAACCCTAATTAATGGACATGGTTGTGTATCAACAGGAGGATCAGGACATAATTTTACTGGGTATGAGAACTACATGTTTAAATCAACCAAAATGAGACAAGTCAGGCTTTATAATATCAAAATAACACACTGTCTGTGGACCACTAAAGTGTGACGTCTCAGTAGATGTGATGCTTTAAAGCTGACAACTTAAAGACATAATGTTTCTGCTCAAAATGTATAACACTTAAATCACACATCGAGAAAGCCACTACTTGTAGTCTAAAAATAATTACAAGGAAAAAATCTACAGTTAATTTCAGATTACTATATTATATTAGAATAATTTCATACATGTTTAATTATGTGATAGCACACTAAATTGTAATTATGACATACTAATTAAATGGCACCTATTTTACTCCCTTTTCAAGATTTAAGATAAGTCCTTTGTGTCTCCAAAATGTGTCTGTAAAGTTTCAGCTTAAAACAATCATCAGATTATTATTACCTTTCAGAATATTGGATTTTCTGCTTTAAACACAATGTAGCTGTTTTTGCTGCCTGTGCCTTTAATGCTAGTTCTCCCCGCCCACCACTCCCACGTGCCGGTCAGAGTGTGCCTCAGTCTCCGCCTCGGCTTCGTCAGATAAACAGCACAGTGACAGACATGAAGGAAGCAGATCTCACATAATTTTTGTGAGAAATACTACAGTAAGAACTTTCCCAATTATTATTTGATGTATTTGTTGTGGAGTTAATTCAAGCCTTTCTGCAATGATGAGTCACACACAAGGTCGTTACAAAGTTCACGTACATACACACAGAGCGCGTTTAACTTTGCACTGTTTTTGCAAGGCAAATGTGACAGGATACACATTAATATACACTACTGTATAGATATCCGTTGTTAATGTACATGTGACATGCGGCTGTGGTGATAAAGACGGTAAAATCGCTGTAATTCATTACAAACATGCACTGTTTTAAAGGATCACGAAACACATTTTTTGAGCTGTTGACAGTCATATACGTGTCCCACACTGCGATAAACACTATTAGGACACATATATTTCACTAAAAAGTGAAAATTGGTTGCTTTTGCGTTATATTGAGCAAATTCGTTCTTCCGGTTTTAAACGAATTTTTGAATCTGCATCACGGTCATGAGATACATGCGTGTAAATCCAGCGTGGGGAGTGGATGCCTGTACCTGCGAGTACATCGTGACGTCTCTGAGTGCGCGGCATTAATTCATGAGAAAGACTTGGTTAAAACCAATCAGCGCGCTCTATTGTGTATGCGGTGCAACTTCATTAATATGCATGATAGCTTCGGAGACCTGTTACAGTGTTCAGACGACAGAGAGTGTTGCGTTGCCAAAACAAGTGAAAGAACGAGAATTTGGAGACACGGGTCGTCAGTGTTGCATTTATTAGTGTGTTGCGTTTATTAATGTGCTGAAACGAAGGTTTTGTTTCCATTTCCCGCTATGAGAGAGCAGCTGGACTCACGTGTGGATTACAGTGGACGTGACACGCAACAGAAATGCGTTTGTAAGGAACATTTTTACCCGAGAGCTTTTCGCATCTGGAAATGATGAAATCCGGATTTGCCGCTCGTCTCCTTTTAAAAAAGACACGGCTCCAGTTTGTATGGATTGTCCTGTGTCTAGTGTGTGTGAGAGCAGTGCCCTTTGTTTGTTCATTCAGATGGCAAAGTTAGTTCGTATCGTCAGCAGTACTTTTTCAGTGTTTAAAGACAAGCCTTAGTCAAAATGATTTAGCTACTAAGTTTACAGCATGTTAATATCACTCCACTATTATAGACTAAAAGATCCGCTGTAAATGCTGCTCTCCGAATGTAAACACAATCAAACTATAGCCATAATTTGGACTTTTGCTTGACAATTTCAGGTTTCATCTCATAATTGTGACTTGGGGCCAGATTTACAGTCAGTGCAGACTTTCTTTCTTCTTTTGGGTTTTTGAGGTAACTTAAAGGCATAGTTCACCCAAAGCTGAAAATTCTGTCATCATCTTTCAATTTTTCCAAACTTGTTTGAGTTTCCTTTATCTGTTAAAGACAAAATATAGTGAAGAAGATATAAGAAAATATTAAGATACAATGAAGAATAAGAAGATTGAATAAAGAAAGCTAGAAAACTGTATTGACTTCCATTGTATTTGTTTTTCCTTCTTTAATGGATTTCAATGGTTACAGGTTTTCAGCTTTCCTCAAAATATCTTCTTTAGTGTTCCACAGAAGAAAAAAAAACTCAGAGATAGATATAAAAGGTATCTATCTATCTATCTATCTATCTATCTATCTATCTATCTATCTATCTATCTATCTATCTATCTATCTATCTATCTATCTATCCTCTTTTTTTACTAATGAGACTGTGACAAATGATCAGTTAAGAGGCATATACATGCATAAAAGTTTCCCTTTCAAATGAAAAACTTTTTAAAAAGAAAGCTATTATGTACATGAATCATGTGACATTGTTTACTAGGGTTTGCAGGATTTATTTTATATGTATTTGGACCATTACTTAACAGCCCTGAAAAGCATGTCTTAACCCATTTTTTCTCCTGTAATAGTAGATTACCCACAACTAATTACCATCGACTGCTTTTATTAGCGACCTAATATTCACTGGTCTTGATGCATTGTACCGGTCATTATAGATATAATTTGCTGCGTCGGTGTTCCTTAATTTGTGCATTGTCAGTAGATCACTTGCAGAACTTTCCACCCCATCAGCACTTTTACATTCAGTTGCCCTGCTTAGTAAACCTGGATTTTTTAGTTTTTACCCCTTTTTCTTACACTAAAAAAATATTTTTGCTGCTCGTTCAAACTACTTATTTAAAATGTGCTTAAACATATTTTTTGGGGGAAACTTAATTTTGTTATGTTCAATCCACTTACATTTGTTACGTTAACTTAACTGATTTGTGTTGGGACATTTTTTACAGTGTATGTGAAGAAATGAGCTTCCATTCTCTTGCAATGCATCATTTCAATGTTAAAAAGCATTCCCTCACCTCACCCTCATGGGTCAGAGCCAAAGAGTGGTGTGAACCACAGGACACCTCAGTCACCCTCTTGCTCTGCAGATTTGTAGACACCAAAATAGGAGATACACCTTGATTGGTCGTCCCATTGCCTAACTGACTGTATCCATTATGCCCCCATGCATACAACTCGCCGTCTGTAAAGAGACAAAAGTTATATAAAATTTATATATAAAAATCATAGAAAATTCATCCCCATTATTGAGGTTAAAGGTCCTATAAAAATTAAAATAAAGTTTTTTTAGATGTTAGTATCAGTATTGTTAGGACATCTATAAGCCAGTGTGCTCCAAAACAGTGACAAAATTCACGTTTAGAAGACATAAATCTTATATAAACATGTAAAGCTTATAGTTGGTCGCTTCCACCTAAATGGATCAAGGTTTTTATTCACGTCACCTCATACTTCAGTTTCCCATCAAATCTTGACCAATCAAATGCTGTCTTGTATCTGACATGCCCCGCCCCCTTCAAGATGCTTCACATTTGATGTGCTTGAGCTCAACCACTCTCATTGGCAGAGCGATGATGAAAACAAAACAATATTGGCGAGAAATGACATGGAAACGATGTCAGATAGTATATATTTTGTTATTAACTACATAATCAGAAAGAAGCCTTTAGTGGGGTAGAAAATGTATGATCACCTGGCCTTTGAAGGGAATTAGCAATTTCTCTCAAACATTTTTCTTTTTCGATTCAGTTGTGGTATTGCTCAGATGACATGTAAAACAGGCACGGGTGTTGCTGCCAAATTAGCACTAGTTTTTCCTTCATTTCTTGTGTCCAAATTGACAGAAAGAAGCCCTTTTAACATATCCCCCAACCTCCCGCTGGCCTGCATATACCCTCACTAGTGGATGCTGCTCTCTCAAAAAGAAAAACATATCTTTAAATCAAATGGTTTTCACATCGCAACTGCTTAGGACAAGCTGGAATGGAAGTTTGATTGAATTTACTTATTGAATTTACAGTAATTTACTTTAATATATGACTAAATACCAGTTGCAGAGGGGGAAAAAGTTAGTTCTAGTTAGTTTAGTTAATTCTCTCAGAGGCCACTTATGTCATCTAATACAGGCTACACCTAAAAAATTATAACAATGCAATAAAAAATACATTTCAATAAATGGAAAGTAAAATTGAAAACAACAAACAAAAATTAATTTGTGCCCCGTTTCACTGAGTGGTACGGTACGCTTTTATGGCTGTTTTTACTGTCAAAAGGCACCAAAAAACGAACCGTACCGTACCACTTTTTGGGTACCCTTTCAAAAGGGTACCTAGCACAACAAAAGGGTACCGCTATTGAACGCTATTGGCTTACAGAGATACGTCACTAGCTTGTGCACAAGCCAGGAGAATGAAAACAAAGGAAGCGCCATTTTTAAATACACGGACGAGACATTACACCGTAACAATATATAAATTTAATAATGAGCCATGGTTGACCCGAGCTCAAACAAACCTTGTCGTCGTCTTGATGAACAGCCACAAAGCCAAGAAGATGAACAGAACTACCCTGTGCCTCATTGTTGTTTACAAGGCTGTCTAAAGTGCAAGCGGTTTCACTTTCTTCAGAGAGCTCACGTGCGCATCTATATTTAAAATAACGAACCTCTTGAGTTGATGATAATAACATGCGTGTGATTATTGAAGTGCTTCTGACATTCGATCCTTTCAGAAACGGTCAAACGCCAGAGTGACGTACAAAAAAAACAAAGGAGAAACCCCAAAAAACAAAGGAGCAAATGATTCTTTCAGCAACCTAAAACATGAACAAACTGCCATGTTTAACTATTATCATTGTTTCATGTTCATAGAAAGGTTAGTAATGAACATTTATACAGTATTTATGTGTATAAAGCATATGTTTTGTGATGTACCATTGGTACTCTTTTGGCAGTGGAAATGCAAGCCTGATAAAGGTGACCTGTACCGTACCACTCAGTGGAAACGGGCCATTATATTCCAAGACTTGGAGAGAAAAAAAAAAAAGTAATAATTTCCTAACTTTCAATGTCTGGAAGATAACTTTTTTAATTCCATCAAAGCTCCATGACCCGTAGAAACACTCTCTCTAAAAACTAGAGGTGAATTGACTAAAAAAAGAAAAAGGATTTACACTTCTACTCACCTTCAGTGACCAGCAAAACATGAGGCCCGCTGCCATAGCTCAAACTGACCAGCTTCTTCCCACTCAGGCAGTCCAGCTTTTTAGGAGTGATGGTGCTCTGACTGTCTCCAGTGCCCAGACAGTTACTGCAGTTCAAACCCAACACGTACACCTGTCCCAGGACACCCAGATCAGTTTTCATATGGACAAACCAAAGCGCATAGTAACCCTTTATTCTGTTACCAGCATATAAACTACTGAAACAGTACACTGAAGACCCACACAGACAAAGAAGACACTATCAGTTTCGCAGTCAGCTTACTTCATCATCGTGGGTGATGTAGATGGCCTCGTTCGCAGACGCGCCAAAGATGCATGCCTGTCGAATAGAGGAGAGCTCCTGTGCACTCAAGAGGGTGAAGAGAGGCCACTTACTCACATCCACCATGGCAGATCCCTGAAGTGTGAAACTGGACATACAAGTTAAATATCACAGGTTTACAGAGATACACATTACTTGTCAAAAGACTGAGGTAAAGTTGGTTTTATATTCATGTTTTCCTTTTTTTTAGAGCCTTATTCCAAAATATATTAAATTCATTTATTTCCTCAAAATTCTACACACAATACCCCATAATGACAATGTGGGAAAAGATTTTTTGAAATTGTTGCAAATTTATTAAAAATAAAAAACCTGAAAAATCACATGAACATCAGTATTCACAGCCTTTGCCATGAAGCTCTAAATTGAGCTCAGGTACATTCTGTTTCCACTGATCATTCTTGAGATGTTTCAGCAGCTTAATTGGAGTTCACCTGTGGTAAATTCAGTTGATTGGACATGATTTGAAAAGGCATACACCTGTCTATATAAGGTCCCAGGGTTGATAGTGCATGTCAAAGCACAAACCAAGCATGAAGACAAAGGAATGGTCTGTAGAGCTCCGAGACAGGATTGTCTCGAGGCACAAGGCTGGGGAAGGTTACAGAAAACTTTCTGCTGCTCTGAAAGTTCCAATGAGCACAGTGGCCTCCATCATCTGTAAGTGGAAGATGTTTGGAACCACCAGGAGTCTTCTTAAAGCTGGCCGGCCATCTAAGCTGAGTGATCGGGGAGAAGGGCCTTAGTCGGAGAGGTGATCAATAACCTGATGATCACTCTGTCTGAGCTCCTTCTGTGGAGAGAGGAGAACCTTACGGAAGGACAATCATCTGTGCAGCAATCCACCAATCAGGCCTGTATGGTAGAGTGGCCAGATGGAAGCCACTCCCCGACAGGAATATGCCAAAAGGCATCTGAAGGACTCTCAGACCATAAGAAACAAAATTCTCTGGTCTGATGAGACTAAAATTGAACTCTTTGGAGTGAATGCCAGGCGTTATGTTTGGAGAAAACCAGGCACCGCTCATCACCAGGCTAATACCATCCCTACAGTGAAGCATAGTGGTGGCAGCAGCAGGAACTGGAAGACTAGTCAGGATAGAGGGAAAGATGAATGCAGCAATGTACAGAGACATCCTGAATGAAAACCTGCTTCAGAGTGCTCTTGAGCTCAGACTGGGGCGACGGTTCATCTTCCAGCAGGACAATGACCCAAAGCACACCGCCAAAATATCAATGGAGTGGCTTCACAACAACTCAGTGAATGTCCTTGAGTGGCCCAGCCAGAGCCCAGACCAAAATTCTATTGAACATCTCTGGAGAGATCTGAAAATGGCTGTACATTGTCGCTTCCCATCAAACCTGGTAGAGCTTGAGAGGTACTGCAAAGAGGAATGGGCAAAAGTTCCCAAAGACAGGTGTGCCAAGCTTGTGGCATCATATTCAAAAAGACTTGAGGCTGTAATTGCTGCTAAAGGTGCATCAACAAAGTATTGAGCAAAGGCTGTGAATACTTATGTACATGTGATTTTTCAGCTTTTTTATTTTTAATAAATTTGCAACAATTTCAAAAAAATCTTTTTTCACATTGTCATTATGGGTTATTGCGTGTAGAATTTTGAGGAAATAAATTAATTTAATCTATTTTTGAATAAGGCTCTAACATAAAGAAATGTAGAAAAAGTGAAGCGCTATGAAGACTTTCCGGATGCACTGTATATATTTGTAGGCATCAAATCTGCATTTTAGAAATATTTTAGAAGGATCTTCTCTAACAGTTTCACAACAGGCTGTTTTGTTGTTCAGCTACAATTACACATTTACCATTGAGATAAAGTTGGTTTTATATTCACACATTCTGACTATCTCCTTAATAACAAAATTTCTGAAAAGTATGCTTTACAAATTCTAAATAGAGAAATTACATTAGCAGCCAATGACTATCAAAGTACATCGTTCACAGTCAATTAAATAGTGCTAATGTTGTTTTGAAGTCAGATGTGATTTCAGACCGAATATTCAAAGTACGATTGTAAACAATACAGGGAGCATGTCACAAGTTGTCACTGAACTAACGTGCAAATATAAAACCAACTTTACCTCAATTCATTTTCCGCAAGTACTTTTTTGCTTGACATCCTTCCAGGCTCAATTTGAGGTTAATTATCTTAAAAGGATGACAGAACAGATGCTCACTGCAGCAGTCCAGTTCAACAACTCCACAGTGAGAGCAAGCAATTAAGGGAAGTACACGCAGACAGTGTTTTGAGTGTGAAATAGCACAAAACTGATGGCTGATAAGGAGTACTTGCCTGTTGTTATAACCCCTCGGTGCTATTGAGGTAAAGTTGGTTTTATATTCACACATTCTGACTTTCTCCCTAATAATACAATATCAGAAAAGTATTATTTACAAATTCTAAATAGAGAAATTACATTAGCAGCCAATGACTATCAAAGTACATTGTTCACAGTCAATTAAATAGTGCTAATGTTGTTTTGAAGTCGAATGTGATTTCAGACCGAATATTCAAAGCACCATGGTAAACACTATAGGGAGCATGTCACAAGTTGTCACTGAACAAACGTGCGAATATAAAACCAACTTTACCTCAATACATTTTCCACAGGTACTTTTTTTGCTTGACATCCTTCCAGGCTCAACTTGAGGTTAATTATCTTAAAAGGATGACAGAACAGATGCTCACTGCAGCAGTCCAGTTCAACAACTCCGCAGTGAGAGCAAGCAATTAAGGGAAGTACACGCAGACAGTGTTTTGAGTGTGAAATAGCACAAAACTGATGGCTGATAAAGAGTAACTTACTTGAGTGTTGTTTAAAACCCCTCGGCAGCTGCTAAAAGGTCTAGTTTCCATACATATGTGTCGCTTTAAAAGTGGCCAGTCCACATATGAATTTAACTAAAACAAAAAAACATTGTCTGCTAAGGTTATTGTGTAAAGTGCATGTGAAATAAATCGCAGGATTAGTTTAAACGTTGGCTATCTTCTTGCAGGCTCGCGTTACTGTACACAAGCAAAAAGCTCAGCTAGCCTGACAGCTACTGCACTGCTCTGTCAAAACATAGGATGAACTCAGACTACAGAAAAGCTATTTTCACAGAGACAACATCACAACACCTACCTAGTGAACACAGGGACTTCGACAGCATGTATTTAACGACTTAACCAGCTCCTCTGGCTGTGCTCTCAGCTGCCCACGGAAACGAGTTCACGTAACGTCAAGCGAGGAAACGAACTCACTTGTTTCCTGATTACTGTTGCTACGGATTCATGAACGGCTGCTCGACTGACCAATCACAGACACAGTGAAAGTCACTCCTACTGCATGGATTGGGTAGATAAAGAGTAAGAGGGCGGTACTTTATGGAATAAAACTGACCAAAAGAATTGCCTAACGTTAGTGGGACAACCCATAAAGTGATCGTAAGATGTAAAAACGCTTATTATATTATATTGTATTGTATTGTATTGTATTGTATTGTATTGTATTGTATTGTATTATTATATTATATTATATTATATTATATTATATTATATTATATTATATTATATTATATTATATTATAAACGCAAAACGTCCTTCATTGTTTTGCGAATTTGTTTGTAAAGTTTCAAACACTTCAAATAATTTTATTAATTCATTCATTCATTCATTTTCTTTTCGGCTTTGTCCCTTTATTAATCTGGGGTCGCCACAGCGGAATGAACCACCAACTTATCCAGCATATTTTTTTACGCAGCGGATGCCCTTCCAGCTGCAACCCAGCACTGGGAAACATCCACACACACTCATACGCTATGGCCAATTTAGCTTACGCAATGCACCTGTACCGCATGTCTTTGGACTTGAAGGGGAAACCGGAGCACCCTAAGGAAACCCACGCCAAACAGGGAGAACATGCAAACTCCACACAGAAATGCCAACTGACCCAGCCGGGGCTTGAACCAGTGACCTTCTTGCTGTGAGGCGATTGTGCTACCCACTGCGCCCAGGGGCGCCCCCAAAGGGTGGCCACGGCTAAACTGGGTAAACTCTGGCCACCCCAATATGATTTTGCTCTTGATATTATTAATTTAAATGTACTTACGGTTGAAGTCAGAAATTTTTGCCTCCCTGAATTAATAGCCACCTGTTTATTTGTTCCCCCAATTTCTGTTTAATGGAGAGAAGTAATAATTTTAATAAAGCAGTT